>JABCMJ010017202.1:0-25220 GCA_014822125.1 Arbutus unedo
TGTTAACACTTCAACAGGATGGAGGCTGGAGCTCATATTATTCTGTGCAGCTCAAGTTTTATTAAACTTTGAATGGCAGATGGGGGATTTCCTTCAATGAAGAATGGAGGTTGAGCTACATTTGTCTAGTTACTAACTACAACCACAACAACTGCACGCCAACCCCAAGAATAAGCAAAAGTATCTCCTTTTTTGCGCTCACTTTGGAATAGCCATGCTCGATGACGAGGCTGAACATACCATTCCACTGTTGTCTAATACTCCATCATCATCTTCTCCCGTTCAGTCTGATGGACCAGTCAAAAGAACAGGTGTGTACCTGATTGTAGGACCAAACCTTTGGGATTTTAGATGCTGCACAGTTTTCTTTAATTGTTGGGTAAATTATATACTGCACGGTTTTAGTTTATGTTCATTAAGGAGATTTTTATTTCTAGTTTAATTTTCCTTGAGTGAAGGGACTGTGTGGACAGCAATTGCCCATGTTATAACAGGAGTGATAGGATCTGGAGTACTGTCACTTGCATGGAGTGTGGCTCAGCTAGGATGGATTGCAGGTCCTCTGTGCATACTGATATTCGGAGCAATTGCCATGTTCGTGTCATATCTTCTTTGTGATTGCTATAGGTCTCCTGATCCTGAATTTGGACCCATTAGGAACCGATCCTATGGTGAAGCTGTGAAGTCCTACTTAGGTGAGAACTTCATGCTTGTAGTTTGCATCATAATTTTCCCCTCTTTCTTCATTTTTCCCTTTCTGTATAGTTTTGTAACCCAGTTTAGGCTGCAGTACAACAAATAAACTATGAGTTCATTTGGGCTGTGTTTGGTCTGTTTGAATGAAGCTGGATTGGAATGGTCATTCCCTTGTAATCCTCAATCCGATGTTTGGTTCACTAAGCAGTGACAAAATGTGCATCGCGTAGGGAATTATCACTCACCAATTTAGGTGAATGGCCATAGTATAGGGTGGCCAATAACCGAGCATTCCATTTCTTCCTAAATCCTTTCAGAGAACTAAATACTAACTTAACTCTTCTACAAGTGCCTGGTAGATTTGTATTACTCTTGGATTAATGCGAGGCATTTTGAGTTTCTTATGTTGCTGGAACTTATTGATTTGAAGTGTATAATGACATTACGAGTTAACTCTGGTGCAGATAAAACTTAATATAAGTAGTGCATAATTGTAATAACGATATGGGATTTGCCATTGGAGCTTCCTGGTACCAACCTTCTAGTAGTATTATGGAACGAGCCTATATTATGCCGATTGGTGTTATGTGTTTCAGGAGAAAAGAGCATGTGGGTGTGTGGAGCTTTTGTTCAAGAAAGCTACTATGGATACTCAATTGCTTATACAATAACAGCTGCCATCTGTATGAGGTATTAACCCTTAAAGGAATTCATCCTCTTTTTTCAGGGACATTTAGATTCAACTGCACTGTGATTAAACATTGATGGATCCAGAGGGTGCATAGTCAAATTGCAGACCTAGCTCTATTAGTTTTGATGTCTGTTTTAATCATTGGGTTTCTTTTGCACCACGAAAATGAGATTCAGATGGCTGTACAATGACTGAATGACCTCATATTGCGGAGCTTTTTAAGAATGCTATTGTGGATATGGAACTGCTTATGCAATTTCATCATGAAGTCACCACCTTTAAAATTTGCATGATTTGGTTCTTCATTCTAAATGATTGTCCTTTTTGGTACATTTTGATTCACCTCTGTTGTGATAGTAAGGGGCATAATCAAAGTGCCAGACCCTGCAGTGATAGTCTGGATGATTGTTTTCATCAATGGATTTCTTTTGCAATATGAAAGTGATTTGGGTTGTTACACATATTGGTATGTACGATATCTAACTGATTACAACGAAAGAGATTAGAAAGATTGGAAACGAGTCCGTTAGGGTGAAACCTACCAACACTTCTCCCTTTAGCTTTCGGCATGCTACTTTGGAGTTGGTAACATTCATTTGTCGTTAACTCGTACTTACTATTTGATTTATTCTTACAGAGCAATTCAGAAATCGAACTGCTATCACAAGGACGGGCACAATGCTCCATGTGAATATGGAGACAATCTCTACATGTTGCTGTTTGGAGCAGTTCAGGTTGTTTTCTCTCAAATTCCTGACTTCCATAACATGGCATGGCTTTCCATAGTTGCTGCGATCATGTCCTTTTCATATTCCTCCATCGGACTGGGACTTGGCTTAGCAAAAACAATAGGTAAGTTCACCTTTTCCATTTCTAACTACCTAAATTTGTCACTTATATACAATTGTTAGGGGAAAATAAAATATTAAAGCACTTTGGTTATAAGTTAAAAGCATAGAGGCTAGTTTGCTACCACAACAGCACAACGGGCTAAGGGTGTGGAATATGCTTACGATCGCATAACCAAATAAGGAAATCAGATTCCCTAATTTCTATGTTTGAAGAAAAGCTCAGTTTTGAGGGAGTAAAGGACTATTTACGCGTATTGCAGAAACAAGCAAACGATCAATCTAAGCATGTATTCCTTGATTGCTTCTGTATTTAGCCTTTACAAATTGTAATTGCAGGGGATGGAAAGATTAAGGGGGGCTTCCAAGGAGTTCCCACAAGTACCCTAATCGAAAAAGTATGGCTTGTTTCTCAAGCAATTGGAGACATCGCGTTTGCTTTCACATACAACATTATTCTTTTAGAGATAGAGGTGTGACTCTAGTGCTTCTACTCAAACTAATACATTCTGGTACTACTTTCTATTTTTCTCATATGTTAAATTAAAGAGTTTTAACATAGTTTTGAAGCTAAAAAAGTAAACCACAAACTTTCGAGAAATGAAGGACACGCTGAAGTCACCACCGCCGGAAAACCAGACCATGAAAAAGGCCTCTACAGCAGCTGTTCTTGTCACCACCACCCTCTATCTTTGCTGTGGATGTTTCGGATATGCTGCCTTTGGCAACCAGACTCCTGGAAATCTGTTGACTGGCTTCGGATTCTATGAACCCTATTGGCTTGTTGACTTTGCTAACGCGTGCATTGTTGTTCATCTTGTGGGAGGATATCAGGTACATCCTAAACTCATAAAATCATTAAGGCTAGGACACACCTTCTGTGCACTGCATCCTAGTTTTTTTTAATTTTTTTCAAAAAAGAATAAGAAAACAAATTTCCAATGTTGCTATAACTTGTTAGGAAAATACTGTGATTCCAAAATCCTCATTGTTCACTCTTCTTGGAATACCAAGATGGCATCATTAGGGCTGCAAAACAAGCATAGAGTTGAACCTAGAATCGAGTTGTTTAAGCTTGGCTTGAAACTTGACATGCTGAAAATGTATTAAAGTTTTCTTTGTTCGTCATTTGGGTCCTTTGAGGGGATCTCAAACGAGTTTCAATAGACTCGATCAAATGGAAAACTTATCAAGTTTAGAAAGGTAAGTTTACAGCACCTCGATCTTTCACATTTTTCATCGCAGGTTTACAGCCAGCCGTTGTTTGCTGCAGCAGAAAGATTGATAGCAAAGAAGCTCCCAGATAGCACATTCGTGAATGACATCTACAGCATCAAGCTTCCATTCTTGCCCGTTCTCGAGTTAAACCTTCTCCGCCTATGTTTCAGAACAATCTATGTTGCATCAACCACAGGAATTGCCCTACTGTTTCCTTACTTCAACCAAGTGTTGGGAGTATTGGGCGCTTTGAACTTCTGGCCTCTGATTCTATACTTCCCTGTGGAGATGTACGTTGTGCAGAGAAAGATAAGAGCTTGGACAAGGATGTGGGTTATGCTTCAGGGTCTAAGGGCAGTTTGTTTGCTTGTGACTATCATTGCCTTTGTTGGGTCTATGGAGGGAATTATTAGTTCCAAATTGAGCTAGAAAAATTTGGGATGGAAAAAGCCTAGTTACATTTAAGGCAAGGCAATTCGAATCAAGAGCCGAAGAGTCTCGTACAAGACTGGACTTTCTATTTGCGAGATATATCTTGGGTAAAGATTTGCTAGAATATTTTCTGAACGTCTTCCTCACCTTTCCAACTCGATTAATAGGGCTTTTGGTCGAGTTTTCTCATTACCTTGGGTCTCTCATTTTCTCTTTTTATTGGCATTATTAAATTGGGATTTCATAGAAACAAGGTTCATTTTTTTAGCTTCTCAGTACGGAGTCCCGCTGCCTTTAGCACTTTGTTTAGTACTCCTCGTGTGTTAATAAGAAAACTAATCTTCTGTCCAAGGCCAATTTCTCTGTTTGGCATAATGAAAATTTGCGTCATATTGGCTTTTGCTTGAAAGTATTCACTCGGCTTGATTTTTCAATCATCACCGCTACTATTGATGACAGACTAATTTCTTAGTATGAAAATAATCAATAAGGGAAAGTCTTTGATTGAAAATATATGCATTAGCCTCTGTGCTTGTTTGCCCTTGATGGCCCAAATAAGAAGCTACAAAATAGTTTGAATATGACTTACGCTAAATATTTACTTAGTGATATTGATCCGACTAGAGGCACTCTTAGCTTTAAACTCGTATGAAAGGCCCCAATAGAAACGCAGAAGATGAGGAGTCGTTAGACCAGGTGATTAACAAATGATAGCTAGATGGATGAGTTCATTCTACATAATTAGTGATTTTTAGGCTTACTAACACAAACATGAATATTATTGATACATATATTCTTGATACATCTCAAAATTTACTTCATCCTTTTTAGATAAATAAATTACGCCTAATAGACCGTTAGACATACTTGTCTAAACAAAGCCGTAAATCAAATTTTATTTTACAAATCATATTTTTTGAGGGTGAGTTTCAATCATTAATTCGAGTAAAGTTTGATGAAGCAATGGTGCAAAATTTCAATCCAAGGTGAAAAGACTCACCAACAAACGATTTATCCACATTCACGGTGAATTGTTCATTGGCAAGCCTAATTTTTTGTCATGCAATATTGGTTTTTTCTATGTATTTGATGATACTCAACTTATACACGCATTGCGTATGCCTTAGCCACTAATCTAAAATTATTTGTAAGAGTTTAGATTAGATGAACGTATATTTTGGAGAATGTATTATTCTTTAGAAAAAGATTTTTTAATAATTCTAAATAATTAATTATTGAAATTGACGATCCAAGTTGAATTGTTTTTCTATATTATGCGCGTGAACGGTAGAAAAGCCGATACATATTTGAATTCATGTTTGTGTGACATGATATGCCCGACGACAGGGTTTCAAACCTCTCTTTCTATCCTAATCAACTGCTCCGTTAAGTTTAGTCACGGAGATGGACGGATGGGGTTTATTATGACCCGCAGTGGAGTAAAGGGTCTAAGTTATCCAAATTGAAAACTTTAGTGGTTAATTTATGAAAGGGGTTAAACCTTAAGGGTTAATATGTACTTTATCTGCGAGATGCTTTTTGATGCTCAAAGCCCCAGTACACGCCCTAATCCGATCGCTCGGCTTCCTATTCCCTCTCTCCGCGTGATGATCATTCTTGACCGCCCCTTCTCTCTCTCTCTCTCTCCGTGTACAGTTCTGTAGTTACGGATCCCAGGCCATTGCGTGCAAAACTGTAGTCATATAGCACAGATTAATCTGATTCTCTGCGAATTGCGAGCTTTGAGCCTCCTGTTGAACACCCGATTATGGTTAGTTCTCTTTCCACTTCAATCGATCTCAATTGCTTAGAAATCTGCTATTTTGCTGACTACTCCAGTTTCGTGCTGTATTACGGTTTTTATAGGAAGTGTTTTCATTAGTTTATTTCTTAATTTATTCGTGACAATAAATGGTATCGACGTGGTTGTCTCGCTATTGCTGTTTTGATTATATGTTGAAGGTGTTCTTGACAAACTTCGACCCTCTTTACAAAGATTTCTTGTACCAATAGGGACTTTGATTGAAATTCTCAGTGTCGTAAAGTGATCATATGAGGCCTCTTTAAGCTCCAAATCTGAACCCAGTTTTGGAACTGATTAACTCTTAACCAACCAGGCTAGCCAACCTGTTTAAGGTCGTTACGGGACTAACTAGAGCTATGGAATGGAAAACTTGATTTGCCTGATACCCATGTCTTATTGGGGTCTGCATATACCAGGGTTTATCTGCAGGGTTGCTTCCAAAGTAGCCCTGCTTGATCTTTTGAAATTTTCGGGCCTTTACGAACTTCAGTTACCTTACTTTATTTTGTTGTTGTTTAGGTTGGTTAGCCTCCTTTATACCGTAAATAAGTATATGTTCGTGGATGTGTATGGTCATAATTTCTTATGCTTGTCATTTTTATCAGGAAAAATTTAATTTCATTCGCTTGTTTCATGATATAAAATGATTGTTCTTTTAAGCAAGAATTTATAATTTCATTTGCTTATCTCTTGTTGTAAGTGATTTGATAGAGGACCTCATTCACCTTTGAATTCTATATTCGACTTGAGAAAAAAGAATGGGGTATTTTTCTTTTTACCTTAGGATTTTTTTTTGGTGTGCGTTCGTGCGCTCGCCAATGTTGTCTTTGTTGGACTGTCACTAGTTTTATGGCACCTTTGCAGACTAGTCGAGGAGGGAGGGACAGATATCGTAGAGAATATTCTTCTAGATCGGAAGAGAAGAGCCATCATGGTCGAAGCAGTGCTCCTCCATCAAGACACCTCTGGGTCGGAAATCTGCCTCACGACATTTCTGAAAATGCTATAGCAAGTCTCTTCTTACAATTTGGGGATCTTGAGAGCGTTGCTTTTCAACCTGGCCGTAGTTATGCCTTCGTTAATTTTAAACATGACGAAGAGGCTTTTGCAGCGGTGGGAGCACTTCAAGGTTTTATTGTTGCTGGCAGTCCACTTAAAATAGAGTTTGCAAAGGCGGTTAGTTTTGCCCACCTTGGTCTGTTTTCTTACGATGCAATGTTGCTATCATTTATTGTGATGTACATATTCAACAATGGTATAAAATATTTCAAAAGCAATATCAGATTAACCACATGTTCCTAAAGGAAGAAAACAAACCTTAACACAGATTGAATAATAACACCTTAACATATGAGAATTCCATGCACAATCAAAGCAGCATGTATTCTACAACTTATCTTTGGAGGATAAGATTCATGCCCCTTTCATAAAAGATTGGCTTCTCATGTCATGCTATTGACACTGAAAGAATTATCCAAAAGATAAACTCATCTTGTAGAATAAATCAACGATCTGCAGTGGATTGCTCGACAGCTTAATAGCATGTATGGGTCCTTTTCCACTTTTTCCATTCTATGCTTAAGTTGTAGATGCAGCCAACAAGGGAGTGACACCATGTCTCAGAATTCTAGAACGAAACTAATGATATGGACATAAATGAAGAATCATAGTGTCCACTATTTTGAAGGGCCTGTATGTTAGCCTTACCAACAGAAAGAAAGAAGGGAAACCATGAATTAACAAATCAAAGGCAGACTGTGTACTTGGAGTAAAAGTCCTCCTTTAGCTTTCCATTGAGTGCTTTGTAAGCTATTCAGCTAGTGCAGCCAATGTATCTTTGATTTTGGACAAAATTTTGCAGCTTAAACAAATTAATTGTTCAACTTGTAATATCACGTGTTACCTAGTCCTCTTAACTGGGCAATTCATGCTAACCACCACGTTTAACAGAAGTGAAAATGTTACTACTGAGATACATAAAGGTAGCCATTCAGATTCCAAGGAGCAGGTTCTTCTGTCATTCTCTCTGAGACTCACCTAATGGAAAGGAGGCCTCTCCTAACTTATAAACTAACACAGGTGTATCAGCATTATTATACTCAAATCGTGTCTGATCGGTAATCGTACGTGGATTTGAGGTGAAGGGGAATCAAGAGGTTGAACATTAGGGACAATCTTAAACATTAGAGTCTGATACATAATTCTTTACTGGGCTTTTGAATAAAGACGATTAGTGTATGTCATTGACGGTCATGTAAAAGTAGGATTGTTCGGGGAAGTGATTTAAAAAGCAATTGTGGCGTAGTTGTTTTAAATACATTAATCTAAAGCTGTCAAATTCAATCTTCAAATTTAGCCTTTAAAAAACTGGATTAAGGTTATTCATCTTAAATGTCAAATCCCTTTATTTGAACTATTCAATTGTTACCTTAACATCTTCCATTGCGAAGCTATATAGGTTCCGTTTGACAATATCCTTAGCTCACCTATATGTGGTGAATATGTGAATCTCGAAGGGCTTCAGTAACAAAATAAATTTTCATCTGTAAAAATCATGTAATGTAAGGATTGTCTTATATCAAGCGGCAGGTTTCAAAGAAGCTGGTAGCTTTTCATGACAGATCGTAATGTGACAGCTGGCTCACTACTTGTGCCATTTTTCAATTCCACGAAGCCACTCTTCCAGGAAATGAGCCTTATCGTAAGCAAAATATCTGCAAGTCTTGCTGGAAAACTGCAGTATCATATTGTAAGGTCCAATTTGTCGAATGAGGGTACAGATAACAGCACTCCCTGGCTTTGTGAAACCGTATTATTTTTAGACCTAGTACATCCAAATAACAAGGTTATAAATTATGGTGAACCCATTTAGAAATCGGTTGTTTTTAAAAGACAGGAAATGTAAATTGTGACGGTACTGATTTAAAAACATTTTTGACTCTTGTGGGACCACAGATATTAGGACATCTTTGAGAACACCCACTTTGTGGCCAATAGGTTTTGGCAAAATGTTTTGGGCTTCTGTTATAATTATATCTAATTATCATTTGAAATAACAGGAACTATTGAGTCAGGTATATTAGAATTTGATTGGTGAATTTCTACCAATTTAATAGACTGAAAGGACTGTTGAAATTCTTTAGCTCGTAATACATGAGCTGGAGCAGATTTGATATTTGCAGTAGTTAATTCCTGACAGAAGCTTGTTTTTGCACGTCTCCTCGTGGTGAGCAGTGTTGAACTTTTCCATTTTGCTTTACCTCTATTCTCACTATGGTTCTGATGAATGAGAGATAAGCGAATCATGTAATGTTGGCTACATTACATGATAAAACAGTATATACTCTAGTTTAAGTAATAATGGCCCTAATAGAGACCGTTGTAAAGGACTACCATTTTCGCTGTCCAATTCATCCCCTTTTCCATCGTTTATGTGCAGGTAGTACCTCGTTGCTAACGATTCCAAACTCCAACCTATATGTCAACTTCAGTACATTTAGCTTATGACTAGGGAACGAGTTGGTTCTAGGTTACTAATTGAATTTTTGGCCCCTCTGTAATTTCATAAATGTGTATGCCTAGAGCTAAGACTTAAGATTAGTGGTCATGAATTTTCATTCTCTATGCGGACTATCTTAGGTTTTTTATCGGTAATGAAATGCATTCATGATTCAACGACAACAAAGCAGCTACAAACTAGCTGGGACACTAACCAGACGAAAAAGAAAGAAAACATCAAGCCCAAGGCAACTATCACCCTCTAGATCAAACCAAACCTGTAAAGGAACTTCTCTAGCAGAAAAACTAATAAAACAACACAAAGCTGACCAGACAACAGGATAAAACAGCTGCCAACAAGGACAGTCAATATGCTACGAGCAAACATATGAAAACCTTCCATCACCGAGCTTTGAGAATTCTTGTTGTAATGAAGGAATATTTATTGTTTTAGTTTGTATATTGTCAATGTTGGCTTGCATTCATCAATATTGGGCATAGTATTTCCCCACTTTTTTTTGTTTGTTTCTCAAGCTACCAATGCATTATGGCTATTGGTCTCTACCCGACTGGGCTCACGAGTGCTCTATGTTTCTCAATGCTAATCATTAGGTTTGCATCAGTGATGACGTGCTAGATACGATATTTGTCTGCAGTGCTTTTGTCATTATGGTTATTTCATGAACAAATGAAAGCTATCTTTATCATGTTCTAAGTCTAATGGATGTTGTTGCTTCCATCAATGCAACATCACCAATGCTTGCCAATGCATTATACTCTTGACCAGAACAGTATCTGCAGGACAGTTCCAATATGCCTCACATTCTGATTGACCTGAACAGTATTCCCTAATCTTCATTACTCCAGCTGCATTAAACAATTTCAGTTTCAGTCAACTTTGGGTTAAGAGGATTCAAAAGCTGTGTATAACAGATGCCAGTACAGTACTTTGTACTGACCATAACAGTATTCCCAATGTTCCTTTATCTACTCCAGTGTTTAACAGTTACAATTCCAGTTGACTTTTGTGAAGAGGTTTCAGAAAACCATGTACCGCAGTTACCAAAATGTTCAAAGTACTAATTACCAGAACATTAACCCTGAATCCAGAATTTGTATTCATCTACTCCAACAGCGTTAACAACCTCCATTTCATTGGACTTTTGGCTAAGAGTATTTGAAAACCATGCATTCATCGAAAGTTCACTCATTTATTGAGTGTATAACATCTCACTGGAGCATGATGAATAGAAGTTGCACGATTGATTTCGTGAGTGATTTATCTGCCTGATCAATGTCTACCCAGTGAATGATAATGGGGAGATACAAGTATTTGCACTTTTTGAAGGGAATGTTTGCGTGTGCAAAACCTTCTGTGCGACAATGGAGATGCATGTGATTTTCTCTCTTGCAAGGCATGAGCAATGAAGGCATTTTATATATAATTCTAGGACCAAACAAAGGACAAAATGAACATGTTAAAAGTATCACATTGTCTAATATTTCCTTGGTTGATATTTATAAAATTTATGAGGCCATGGTTATATTGCTGAAATAGAGCTTCACTGATTTATTCATGATGCCTTGCAAAAACATAATGATTGTGCAAGAAAAGCGGGAGAGAGGACTCAAAATAATTCTGTAAAATTGCCTTGGACTTGAAAATTTTCATAGGAAACAAACTCCGGATCATTCACTGTGACAATAATGGAGAAGATACTCCAGTGTCATGTCAATATTTTTTCACCGAAGGGGAAGAGAAATTAATGGAGGAAGTAAGAATCTCAATTTATTGCCCCTGTTGAAGAGCATAGGGGAAGAAGTTGTCCTTCATATCGATAGGTAGCCCAGTTTTCATGGTGATGTGTTACGATTACACTGCTGTTGGTTATTGAACAGCCCGAGCCTTGGTTCATGTCAATGCAGTTAGGAATATACTGCTGTTGGTTATAAAGGAATGTTGCCTCCAGTCTGTAACTCCGTGTATATAAAATCTTTAGCCTCTTAGGACTTTATATGCGTGTGTGTTTGTCACGACCCAACCCGAAACATGGACTGTGACCAGTCAGTGCAATTAACCCACTAAGGCGTCCAAAATAAGAGTTTAGGGATTTTCCATAGCAGCTATCCATAAGCATTTTAAAGTGAAATACTGCGGAAGCATAATTAAAATACCCAAGGCTAACTTCGAAATATTCTATTACAGTCATTCAGGTAAAAGTTGCAGATCGAACTTTGGTCCCTGCCACACACGGCACGACCGTTATCAAAATTAATACAAGTTCTACATTCCAAAAGTCATTGCTTGGTACATAAAAAAATGTAATACAACAAAAGTCATCAATTATCATGCACAACCGTATCCATCTGATCACCTAAAAGTTGCATCAATAATGTTCTTAGCACAAAGCTAGGGCGAGTCATGATATGCGAAATTTACTAGTTTGCTATGAATTAATCATATATCCATTCATTAGATTAAAACAAATTTTCATTTCATAGCAAAGTTATCCAACATTTTAGGCTTACGTTGTAACCATCCGTTATTTATCCAAAGGCTAAAGCCGAGAACAGGTGGCTGAACATATAGTTCATTACAACTATACTACGTTCAATGGTTGCAAGTATTTAGGGAGCGATCCTAATGCAACAATGCGTGTGACGTTATGATCATCTGGCTATGATCCCTTCCTTATTCTTTCACCCCGCTATTCTCATTCTCTTAGCGGCCAGAGACACTATTCAAACTCCCTATCATTATGATCATACTTTTCTATTCAAAATCTTTACAGAGTAATTCATGGCTTAAATATAACATGCATTTTGTATAGTGCAAATGTTAATGATGTATATCACTTTCTCAAACGTGTCAATATATTGTTCTCTTCATTCTAAGAGAGTAAATCAATACCATTAATAGAAGTTGATGCCAAACATGCATTATACATTCATCGTTTCACCTTAGTACATGTCACGAGATTTCAATGGCACGAGAATTACTCGTTTCCAAATTTGGGACCCACATTTGATCAAATAGAATGCAAAGTTTCAATTAATCAAGGTAGAACTCAAGTCCACAGTGGTACGGTCTCATGTGTCTGGCATGATCTTGGACACGCGTTCGGCCCTCTTGATTCGTGAGAGGTATGGAAACGATATACAAACTAGGGTTATGTGTCGGGGACGAGTTTGCGATGTCGCAAACTCGGGGATTATGTGTCGGGGACAAGTTTGCGATGTCGCAAACTCGTCCCCGACACATAACCCTAGTTCGTATATCGTTTCCGTACACGGGTGTCCAAGATCATGCCGGACACACGAGACCGTACCACTGTGGACTTCGTTCTACCTTGATTAATTGAAACTTTGCATTCTATTTGATCAAATGTGTGTCCTGAATTTGGAAACAAGTAATTCGTGTGCCATTGGAAACTTGTGACACATACTAATGTGAGTCTCATTATACCTTATTTACTTGAATTCCTAAAATGATGAATGAACAATACATGTTGGTAATTAACTTCTGTTAATGGCTTTGATTTACTCTTTTAGAATGAAGAGAAAAATATATGGACACGTTTGAGAAAGTGATATACATTGCTGACTATTGAACTACGTAAAATGCATGTTATATTTAAGCAATGAATGTGTGCGTGTCGTGACTCGTGAGAAGAAGCCAACAGTGCAACACGCTAACCTTCCATCTTCACATGGAATGGTTATGTTGCTATTTCAAACCCATTCCAAGGGCAAGCAATTCAGCATGCTTGGACTCCTTTGTGTTTAGAAAGGCCGATGACCTGTTAATGTGTGTAAGTGCAGTTTCTAGGTAAAGGAATCCTAGTGGGTGCAAAACGTTAGGACATAAAAGCACATGAATGTAAGCACCCTGTCTGGATTGGCAAATCCTTTTGTTCCGGTGTTCTTATGCCATCAAAAGTAAAGGGGTGCTGCCTTCTGCATTGGACCTACTTTCTTACTACCATGATTTCTGATTTTACTCTAAAACCTTGAGGGCCAATCTTTGCTTGACCTATTATCTTCTAAATTCAGTTCAGATGGGATGATGGACCGTAACTCTTGATCTAAGATGCAAGAAAAGAGAGGCGATAGCCAGTGTCCTCGGGGTGCTGCCTTCTGCATTGGACCTACTTTCTTACTACCATGATTTCCGATTTCACTCTAAAACCTTGAGAGCCAATCTTTGCTTGACCTATTATCTTCAAAATTCAGTTCAGATGGGATGATGGACCGTAACTCTTGATCTAAGATGCAACAAAAGAGAGGCGATAGCCAATTTCCTCTGCTCTATGCGCATGCAACACAAGCTCGAAGTAATTTTCCCAGGACATGTTAAATTAGTTATGCATAGTTCTTCTACCAAACTGCTTATTGCACAAGAAAAGGTTTAACATTGAATTCAAATCAAGCCAGCAAAACTTAAGCTTTTGGCTCAATCATCCCTACAGCAGTGGAATCCCTTTGGGTCAAGCACCATGCGCTTGCATATAAACTTCTGCACACTGACATGTTTCTTCCTATAGTTTCAAGAAAGCTCCCGATTTGCATCGTTGCACATATATATCTTCAAAAAAGAGAGACGAGAGGTAGCAAAGTACAATTTCACTGTGACATCCTTAAGATGATACGTAATGACATGATGCTGTAGTAAGTCAGACCATCTGATCTTTGTGGTGTTTCTTTCATGTTGTGTTGTATCATCTCTCTTGTTTAAATTGCTAAGCAATTATAGCCATTATTAGCAACAAAGTTTGACAATGAACTTAGCTCACTTAGCAAAACCTTTACAAGCCATTGGGCTGTCTCAGCAACCACTTAAACTCTTTGTGATGCGGAAAGTCATCCATGTGTGATTTCCTGCGATGCTTTAAGCTCACGATGGAGTTGAGGTTTTTTTGGGGGTGAATTCTTGGTCTCCCTCTTTCTTACTTGTACACAATGTGTTGTTAGTATGATTTTCTTTTTGTTTGTTACAATAAGAGCATTATGCAAAAATTGATGATATAAAATGGTGAAAAAATTGAAGTGCTTTGAAAGTTTGAGTTTCTCTATATTATTCCATTTGACCTTGTACTTGGTGACGCACTTTTCCAAAGCATTTCTTCTCGTAGTTAGTAAATTGCTTTCAGAGTAGGACCTTATTGAAAATCATGTTTAGATTGATCAGTACTTCTGAGCTTCGTTGTTACTTGCATTAAAGAATTCAAACAACTTCATCAATTTAGTAGTACGAAAAGCACAGACTTGTTTATTTACTTTTGTTGAGAAGTTGGTTCATTCACTCTCATCCTCCCCCCCAGCTGCATCTGGGAAGGTTGTTGTGGGAGGACAATGAAATATAGTCCCCATAACTAATTTAACCATGTAACTTGAACTTTACTACTCTGATTTGGCGATTTTATATTAAGATTTACATATTGTGCAAGATGAAGCCTCACAAGTTCATTTTTCTTTGACGTCATGGATTAAATTTATGAACCCTGCCAATATTTTTGACTTTGGGATTGTGTTTGTCTTTTTTAATTCAATTCAGGTTCGCTATATGCATAACATATTTGCCTCTTTTGGATAGAGAGATGTTGACTACTTTTGAGATGCGCTAGGGTCCAGGGAGAATTTCAAAGGTGTTACCAACATGTACAAAATTGTGATTGCCCCCTAAAAATGGACATGTCCCGAAGTGTTGGACTTGTGCTCAGGAGTGTCCCATCAATATGCCGAAGATGACTTCTTTGTGGAAATTCTTTTTCTTCTTGTGGTGGACTCAAGTGGAACCCCTATTTGGAGGTTACACTGAGCTCTTGCTTCGTGGGATCTTTGAATGAGAGGGCATATCACTTGATAGATGGTGAAAATGGGTTTTAGGACTGGTGTTCTTCAAGTTTGTTCAGGAGCAATCACCTTTTGTTTATTATTCTAAGTTTTAAAACCTAATTGACTGGCTAGGAAAGTTCAAGTAGACTTTAGTGTGATATGGAGTTGGAATCGTTGAAAGATTATGTGGAGAGTTTGGATGTTTCGTGTAAAAAAATAAATTGCATCGAAAGGTAAAGCGATTAGAGGTGGAACAATAATGTGTATCAATCTCTCAAATCCTCCTTCCAGTTCTCTTGCATGCGGAGAGGTGACTTGTAGAATAACAGAACAGGGTGCATAGTCACACCCAACATAACTCACATTAACAACCATAATGCGAGAACAATTGCAAATGGCATGATTGAACCTGGGTTTTATTATGCAACCAAAGCTCTTTTACTATGTTAAAGAGCCAGTTTTCCTGAAGAATTGAAGCTACGACTGAATGTGCCCAATCATTTGAAAACCGCATCATTTCCTTGAGCTCTTGAATTTTGTTTCCATTATTTTTGTTGAACGTCAAGGAGTCGCATCTACCGATTTGCTTTTTATCTCATTGCCTGCGAAATGAAATTTCTATCATGGTGCACAGTATTTTGGTGCAGAATTGCGTGTTTAAACTGCATTGTCAAGCAGATGTATCTCATGCATTCCTAGTCTTTGTTGTCTTTCCATATAAAATCTGTTCTGCGTTTCCTTGAGGTGCTATAAACATGTTTATTGTTTGCTGTTCTTTTCCTGCTACCAAAATCAAGTGGTCCTAGCACAAGTGGTGCGTGATGAGCACATAAGTGTTAGCCCCTTCGAGTACCCAGGTCCAAATCTGAGGAGCCCCTTCCTCCTCCACTGATAATATCACAAAAAAGAAATAAAACGATATTGTGTTTATTGAGGCCATAATTGGTTATGTTAAGATGTTTGCAAGATTGCCTACCTGTGCTTATGTTCTTTCTCAATTCCGTATGTAATTATCACTTAGCACCTTAGTCTACATTTTTTGGATGGTCAATTGATTAACTGTTAAACCTGTATTGGCTGACTCAATTTCTTCATGTATTTATTTGGTAAATCATTATCTTATACGACATTGGAAGACCAATTTTTCCTCATCTATCAAAGAATGTAAATTAGTTTTACACTTGTCATGATTTTACATCACAGGAAAAGTCATCAGCATCGTCATATGATGAAGATTACCCACAGCGCCGAGACGAACATCGGTCTGGAGTAAGAGGATCTCCATTCTCGCAGAGAGATTCTAGAACATATGACCCTAGTCTAGACCTTTCTTATGCTGACAAGTCCAAGATGAGTGATAGAAATGCAGAACCACCAAGTGAGGTCTTATGGATAGGGTTTCCGGCTTTGTTGAAGGTTGATGAATTGATATTGAGGAAGGCCTTCTCCCCATTTGGTGAGATTGAGAAGATCACTGCGTTTCCAGGTCGTAGCTATGCCTTTGTTCGCTTCAAAAACATAATGGCAGCTTGCAGGGCAAAAGAAACCCTTCAGGGGAAATTATTCGGCAATCCCCGTGTACATATTTGTTTTGCAAGGGGCGAATCCGGTCCGTCCAACAGTGGAAGGAACTCAATGAACTCCCCTCCCTCCCCAGTTAAGAAGTCGTATGGACGTGCTGGATCTTCTGATAGGAACTTTGGGAGCATACTTGGAGATCCCACAATGAGATCTCCACGGTTTATCTCGAATCTGGAGTCTAGGGATCCTGATGTCATGGGTTTTGGGCGGAAAGGTAATGTATGGATGGATGACAGTGGTGCATTTGAACAGAGGAGATTCCAAGAGCTGGGTCCTGATTTAGGACTTCCAGAAAATATGTATGAACGCCATAGAAGTCCTAAAAGAGACAGAGGTGCTCCATTTCATGACTTCCCTCAAAAAGGTCCATTCTATGACGATTCTTGGGATTTGCCAGAAGAGGCCTTGCACTTTCATGGAGCTAAGAAACTAAAAACTGACTCCTTTCCTCCGGATAATGAGCTCCCAGAGTATCCTTTCTCAGGTCCAGAGCAAGCAAAACATGGTTTCCCTAGGATGTTCCCTGATTTTCCTCAACATGAGCCCCTTGACAAGAATTTTGAGCATGGTCCTTTTGGGTATAAACAAAATCCTGATCGTGCAATGAATTTAAAGCAACACTATGGGGAAAGAGGCGATCACTGGAACACACCTTATGATGGCTTCCAAGGTCGTTCTGGTTCATTGCCTCCAAACCCTGTTGAGTGGAAAAGGTTAACTCCAGAATCGCATCAGCCTTCTATGACTGAGGAGTGGAAATGGGAAGGAACTATAGCAAAGGGAGGAGCTCCCATTTGTCGAGCTCGCTGCTTTCCTGTGGGAAAAGTACTGGACATGCCATTGTAAGTGACGAACTTGTCCTTGGTTATGTAGGTTTGTGAATTTATTAGACAAGTGGTAAAGAAATTACTTCACCCTTTAAATCCTCATGACTACGCTTTTCAATCACTCAGTGTTGTGGTTAGATGTGTTATTTCTCAATTTATGAGTGCCAAACTAAGCATCCATTTAGGCACCATTGGGAAATGGAACCCCTGCTTAATGACTATTTTATTGGTCATATTCAGGTTAGGTACATGTTAGACCTTCTGGAACATTTGCCTAACAGGAGGGATTAATGTCAATTCCTTTGTACAAAGAAATTCACTCTTGTGCGTAGAAATTCCTAACTTTAGAGGTTGATGTTAATCCTAGCTTGAGATTTATTTTTTGTTTGTGGTTCTTTGCATAGTTGACCATCTTGGGCCTTATTCTTTGTATAGGCCTTTTTATTGGTTTCGCTTCTTCTCATAGGTTACAGGTGGATAGCCTATTACATGGGATGCATCCCCTTCTATGGTCTCCGTATACATTTATATCTTTTTATATGCTTGCTTAGTGAGAAAGAAATAAGAAAACATGAAGCCTCTTTGTTTATGCAGGCCTGAATTTTTAGACTGCACAGCAAGGACTGGCTTAGACATGCTTGCAAAGCATTACTATCAAGCAGCTAGTGCCTGGGTGGTATTTTTTGTTCCGGGAAGTGATGCCGACATCGGATTCTACAATGAATTCATGAATTATCTAGGGGAGAAGCAGCGGGCAGCGGTGGCTAAATTGGACGAAACCACCACCTTGTTTGTGGTGCCCCCTTCAGAATTCTCTGAAAAGGTGCTTAAGGTGCCAGGGAAATTGAGCATTTCCGGTGTTGTTCTAAGGTTAGAGCATCCGGGTCCCAATACGGGTTCTTCTCTTCCTCCTCCGCACGATAGGAAAGAAACTAATTTCACGTCTTATTGCGGAGATGCGTCATACCCAAAGCCAATATCACCTCCTCAAGCGCATTTTCCATCTTCTTTCCCGAATATGGGAAAATCTGGGGTCATGAATTTACCTTTGCCGGGGAATTTGTCTAGATCATCTCAAGGTATGGGAAGTATGTCCAACTCCAGTGATGAGAACAGGAATGATATGATTCATCAAAGAAACCCTGGAGTTGGACCAAATTGGTCACCACACCATTTGCAAAACCCTAATTCCGATCCTAGAAGTATGGCATCACGATCATCAAATACCGGTTTTGACCCTTCTGTTCAGGGATATAACCCTGCCATGCCTAGGGCTGTGCAAGAAACGAGCTCCAGTAGTTACACCCCTGGAATGAGGGGTATGCCCTTGGGAGGGAGCAGCAAGTTATCCCATCAGGAAACTAAGCCTCAAGTTTCTTCATCTACACCTGGTTCACGATTTCAGCCGGATCAACTTGTGCAATTGGCTTCATCCCTTCTTGGGCAGCCAAGGCAGTCAGGGGGCGGTCCTTCTTTATCTACGGGGGAAGAATATAGGCAGTCAGGTGCCATGAATCATTCTGACAATTCGTATGGCACACCACAGAGATATACTCCGCAGAATAACCAGGTAAATTCTGAGCTCTCATCCCCGTTTGGTAGCACTTGACTTTTATGTGTTTGCTATTGGCTTAAAAAGCTTCGAGTATCTGTAAGTTGTAAACTTGTTTGGTGCAGCTTTGGATAAGCTCTGAAAAGGTTGAATTTGTTTTGTAACACAGGATGTTTCAGAATCAGTTTTCCAGAACACATAGGAAAACTCATTCGGTTGACAGATTTCGAAACTTGTTTTCAGATAATTGTTTTGGATAAGAACCCATTTGCAAGAAAACTTCAAAAAGATGTTTCCCATCCTCGAAAATCATTTTCGTCTAAAATAACAACAATGTGTGTGTTTCCAAAGGTAGGAGTACGAAGAACTGATTGTGAAATAGGAACCCAAACGGGAGCCAAATAGCTTGTTTTCTCTGTAATTGTCTTAAATGCCCTTGAAAGCAGAAAGTAACTAGTCGAGTGTTTGTGATCTCAGTTTGGCCAAGCTCAACAATTGAAGCTGCCTCCCCCGCCGCCTCAGCAGCAGGCATCGAATGCAGCAGTGGGGAATCAACATCTGCAAAGTGGCGGCACACAAGAGGAAGACGCAGATCCCCAGAAACGGCTGCAAGCAACGTTACAACTCGCAGCGGCTCTTCTTCAGCAAATCCAACAAGGAAAAGGCAATTGAGAAGTAGGAAGGGCGTGAAAATTCTGGTGATTCAAATAACGGCTGTATCCAGAGTGTAACTTCTTTTGCTTGGTATAGTGAATTATTTCTGTTTTATCGTAATCAGAAGTAAAAGGGTTGATACAGTTCACACACCTACTTCTTTTGATGGAAACTGGGAACTAGCCAGTTTTGGTAATTTTGTTAGGAAGGGAATCAGATTTTATTGGTTCCGTCTTATATATCTAACTGCTTTTTGATGATTAGAGATTCGAATCAGTTGCAGCAAAGCTTGCAAACCTAGGGTTATGACTATAGACACTGCATCAGAGAGGCAAGCATGACTGGTCCTTGAAAGAGTACGAAGTTGATGGATCTAGTGTATTTCATGCACCTTCGTAAAGAACTAATCAACTTTTACGAGATTTATTCACTTCCCACATTAGTACTTCCTCTTTTTTAATTTGTAATAGACTGAAGTATGAAATTGCAAAGATCATGTTTGATTTGATGCTCTATTATTCAATTCTACATGTCGAATAGTTTTCGTAAGATGTTCAAAGGAAAAGACATCGTGAAAATAAGACTAAAACAAAGAATATCAACGTGATCTAGAAAAATAGTAACAATCGACCGTAAACTAAGGTCTCGTTCAACTATTGTTGCACCTCAGATGACAATAGTTTGGGACCATTGTCTGATTGATGTTAGGCTTCGGATGGCAGTAACGTCGCCGACCCATGCAAAAGTGAACATTGTTTTGTTATATGTTTAGTCAAATAAGCCCATGTTAAAGAGTGGCGAATTCAGAAGATGTGCTCAAGTGCATTTACCTACGCACTTAAATATGAATGAAGGTTCATCAACAAGGAGATCGAAGAGAGACTAATTGATTTTACATCCATTACTAAGGTACTCTGAACGATTTTACACATTACAATTTTGTAAGTAACATTTTACGTTCTTACTTTACAATATATACTCCCTTAGCATAACTCAATTTTCTAAGTCTTCTATCTTTCAGTCGATTAGGTTGTCTTTAATTAGTTGTCCATTTTGTAAAATTTCAATTAGAACATACTACGAAACACTTCCAGAATCAATTTTTTCAAATCTAGAAAAACTCGTAGGAGAGTGCATAATCCAACACCACCCAACTAACAACTTCACTACCAATCTCTAACTTCTTCCCATTAACAACTTCATAAAACACGGTAACCGAGGATTAAGTATATTGTGAGTCCAACGTTATATTTATATAACAAAGAAAACCTAACACCATTAGAAAAATGAGCAGTCTACACACTGATTTAAAATATTGATTCTGATATAGATTTGTTAGGAGTGTTATCGGTCCAGTTTGAAAAATTTATAAATTGAAACTGGACTGGTTATACCGGTTCGTTTTTAACCCATTTGGGCGAATTTCGATTCGTTTTGGACTGTTTGGCTTTTCGGGCCAAGCCCAAAAAAAGTAGAAAACTATCAAAATCTATAAAATAAACTCAATTCAAATACAATTTTGGACCGTTATAAAATTCATCAACGATTCGGATCAAATTCATCAACCTAAATTCAACTACAAGTTTGGATCAAGCCCAAAACAAAACCTGTATATAGTATAACCGGTTCAGGATTAATTTTTAACACCTAAAAATCGAAAATCTAACCGAAACTCTAATTTTTCAAAGACTTTAAATCGATATCAGACCGGACTTAATATTAGGTTCCTTAAACTGACAGTCCAAACTGATTTTGATTTTTTTTGTCTGGTCCGATTCATCGGTTTTTTAATTTCATTAACGGTTTATGTGTAGACTTTCTCCTCCAAAAAAAACGAAAAAACAAAAAACCTACTGGAAGTATTTTCCACGTATTGCTACGTGCAGCTCTTAGGGCCCACCACTAATCCACACTCAAAGATCTAAAGAAGCCAACAATGAACTCTTTCAATCTCACCCCTTGCACGTGTAGTGCACGCTCCACAGATTACGCCATGGAATTGCAAAAACCTCTGTCCTCGGTTTTATCTCCTCCTTGTCGCTTGCAAAATCTACATCTCATCAGATTTAAAAAAGAAAAAAAAAAGAGAGCCGTTGGAAATGTGTTTTTTTACATGCAATTAATGATACATAATTATATCAAAAACAAAATAAATGTACAGAAGAAAAACCTGCAACAACAGGCGGGTGGTTGCTTCCTCTGCCGTCTCCGATAAGCTCTTGGCGAGGACATTGGATGATGTCATAATTTTGTATCGTATAATTTTAAAAATGTTATTGTCACAATATTACAGTAATTTTTCTGAAAAAATAAGATAAGAATGATTCGAAAATGTTGAACTGTATTTGTGTGTAGTTAACAGTTATTGATAAAAAATAAAATTACAGTCATACAATCAAGATTAAGGGCAGGTAAACAAGTTAAAGAGTTAGTTGTTCAAGGTTAATTTAAAAATTTGACGAGTTTTGAAAATAAATTTATGTTTTGGCTTGTTAATTTATAAGACGAGATAATTTTAATCGAATTAATCAAGATTTGATATCAAATAACTTAATTTTTTTTAATATTATTAGCCTTACAAGCTCATTAATAGCTTATTTGAGCTTTGTTTAAAATTTGGGAATTAATATTTACACTCCTTTTTTGTCTGTTTGTATTTATTTTTTTATCTCTATTATGCAAAATTACTAAAATACTCTTGTATTTATACACAAAATAATTTCTATTGTGTTTAAATAGAAGGATATTTTAGTAAATTTTTATAATAATGACAATTAAAAGAGTGCAAATGCATAAAAAAAAAGGGGGTGTGAATATCATTTTCCTAAAATTTTAACTTGTTTTAGTTTTTGTTCAAATTTGAGTTATTTACATAACAAATCAATCTTGAACGAGTTTTTAATAAATGAACGCAAACTCAAGTAATTTAGTTTACTTGCAAGACTGGGAGACCTGCTATGTGTAGAGCACAATAGGATGTGTTATACGTCAAAATAATATTTTTTTGACGCAACTCCAGACACCTACATCAATTTAGGCACCAAAACAATATCGTTTTGACACATAACACACTCTACTTTGCGTTGTGCACAGTAAGATTTTGGTTTTCTATTTGTTTTGCTAGTGTTTTTCAGTTTAATTTCTATACCACCACCCTACCCATCTATACATACAAAATGTGTATCATCTTTTGTCCTTGTGTATATATATAAAGTGAGGTGGGCGTGTGTGAGAAAGAGATAGACAGACAGAGAGACAGAGAGAGATAGGGAGGAGAGAGAGACATGCATCCAGGACTGGTACCAACCTTTCTCTCTCATCCCTACCAGGCTGCTTCCGTTCAAAATGAAGGGCTTTTCCAACCCTACCAATCTAATGAGCAGCAGCAGCAGCAGCTTCAGCTTCTGCAAGAGATGATTCAATTCCAATTTGATCCTCTGCATCAGCAACATCATGTTCAAGATCTAGAGGAGAAACCCCATCCACTCGTTTGTATGACCAGAGATGCCAAACCTAGGCTTCGGTGGACCCCCGAACTCCACGCTTGCTTTCTTCAGGCTGTCAATCAACTTGGTGGACCCTTTAGTTAGTAACCCCCACTCCTATTTTCTCTATCATTTTTAATTTGCATTTTTTAAAAAAAAAAATTTCTAATTTTTTCTAATTCGGTTCCTTATAAAATTAATTATTTGACCTAATTCTTCAGTGGTAGAATTTGTGTGTGTGTGTGTTTTTTTTTTAATTTTTTTATTCTAATTGGAGAAGAGATCAGAGTCAGACTTTCAAAATCGTAACTTTCACACCCCACTAAAAGGCTAGATGGCTAATTTTACCTCTTAATTTTTTTACATGCACGCACGAGAGAGATAATGTATGTCTATGTGTGTTAGGGTTTTATAGGCATCACTTGTTTTGTGCTAGCACCACATTGATTTTGTGAAATTTTAATTTAAATAAAGAGACATTTTATTAAGAGTCAAACCCTAATTTAGATTATCGATAGGCCTTCAATGGGTCAAAATTCACTAGCAAGTCACAGATCTTAATCTGTAAATTTAGATCGTGACACATCTAGTGATATATGAAGTATTACATTTCTTTACCTTTCTTCATTGAACATATAATGTTTATGTTTTATTTTTTGATATCTTTTTTTTTCATTTTTTTTTCATTTGCATCCAATATGTTTGAGTGAATTTTTATTTTCTTGCAATTACATTTCATTTTCTGTGTTGAATACTTCCACATGGGGCTAAGCAGCTAGCTTAAGCAGATTTCTTTATTTTCTTATGTAGAAAATGTTGCTCACTCCATTTTTAAACCCAAAATGTCTGGTATTCTATGTACATATAGATATGTATACATCTATAATATATATATATACACACACACACACAGGTATATATAAGCTGTTCATCTTATAATTTGTCAATGCCTCCCTTTTTGGTTGTTCCCACTATTTTCTGATGGATGACAAGTTATTGAGTACACTCAGAGTATTATGTGTCTCTTAAACAGTGAATTATCACACCACACACACACTATATGTGTCGATTGGGCTATTAGAAAATCGTGGCTACGTAATTTGCTGAGATCGTCACGTGAAAATAATACATTGTATTCCGAGAGTGTTGAATAATTTGATGGTGGGGATGAAGGGATGAGGCCCGTTGTAATTAATCCCTATTAATTACTTTAATTATATCAACTAATCCTAGCAAGATATGTGTTGTCAAAACACCATACTAACTTTATTAACTAAAAACAAGGATATTATTTCTTCAACCTATTAATTTAATTCAGTTTGTATATAGCTTCATTAATTTGAGGTTAAAAATTATCATCAATTTTTAATGTCTTTGGTATTTTCACTCAACTTCATTTATGAAAATTGGTGCTTGTTAATGATGGTTGAAAAATATCCATATTTGTTTGGCTCGGATAATTGAAATCGGACACGCTTGCTCAAGCGAGAAAGATCCTGACCTTGCCGACCTAGTGAAAATCAAAAAGAAAGAAGAGAATGCGCGAAAGGAGAAGTTTTGCATGATCATTTGTAAGGCATCGAAACCTGATTTTATCAGGTTTAAGCCCTAGTTCCATTACCAGGTTTGGCGCGTAACAAAGGATTCAATTTAGCATTACTACGATAGATTTGTCGTTTTCGATGATTTTATATTGATGCTTTTTGTTTCTAATTGGGTCGTTTGTGTGCCTTTTTTTCCAAACTTTTCGCTTTTGTGGATTTGTCGTTTCCGATGATTTTATATTGATGCTATTTGTTTCTAACTGGGTTGTCCCGTGTGCTTTTATTTTCCAAACTTTTCACTTTTATTTTTTCGTACACGCCTTTTCAATAATTAGGGTTTTCTTTTATTTGGTCAGTACATATTCCCCAAAAGGTAATGTTTTGAAAGTTATCTCTAACATATTTTCTGCTACATGTACAATCTCTTCTTTCTGTATCGTTCCAATACAGAAAGAAAACATTGTACTGACTCAGGTACAGTCTCATCTATATATAGCTTCTCTATGGTTGTATTCATTTATAGCTTCTCTACGGTAGAGTGTGCGTGTGCGCTAT
>JABCMJ010017203.1:0-21266 GCA_014822125.1 Arbutus unedo
CTTAAAGAGCAAAAAATATTATTTTAGGTTAGATTTGACCTAAAATAAACATGAAACAATCTCAAAATTTCTCTACACTTTTTTTAGGTTAGATTTGACCTAATTCTATTAGTAAATTATTTTATTTATCTTTATTTCTATTTTTGTCACTTTTGTTAGTCTTGAGTTATTTTTTTCTGGTTATAGGTTCATCACGACCATAAAAACGAAAATGGGTAAAAAAAAAAATTGACAAAAATTTAGAAAAGGTTAAAAAACTTCACAAATATTAGTTAGGTTTGGAGTATTTATCTTCATAAGCTTTTGATTATTATTTTTGATACTCTCATTAAAACGAATTAATAATATTTTAAAATTTGATGTTAGATTAACTAAAGTTAATTTTTTTGAATAAAAAAAGGCAATAATCTAACAAAAAAAATTTAAGCTAAATGTGGCCTTAGTTCCTCCCTTTCCCTTTTTCTTTATTTTCACAATCTCCAAACAGAGTATAAGGTATTGGTCGCGTGATGCTATGTGGGATGATGATAGCCTTGTTTTTGGTTGGTTTGGTGTGGCATTCTTTTCGGGTTCATCGCTTTGATGCTGTTTTATGGTTTGATCAATTTTTAGGCCCATTAGAAAAATGATTGACATTTTTGAACCAAATTGGTCTTTTTTCTCCGAAATGTAATTCATTTTTTGTGTGGATACGGTTATTATACAGGCCGACAAATATTCGCTCAAATATAATTCAAATACAATTTAGGTTAATACCAATACTGAAATCATATTATAATTGAACTATTTAAAATTACAAATTTACCCTCATTTGGGTTATTTATTATGAGCATGTGACGGTGATGTAATTAAAATATGAAGAAAAATATAGACTAATATTATAAGAAGTTTTTTATTTAATTTTACTAGTCTTGTGCATAACACATTATTGCTAGTATACATGTATACGTGCAGTTGTGTTCGAGGCAGAAATGGGGTGGAACCATGATTAGGCCCATGGACCTACGGCAATTTCAGTTCACAGTGGGTGTGGACCGAAATACACAGCCCATTTTCCAGCCCGTAGAAAATGCTCCTCTGTACGTGATCTCACTATCTTTCTGTCCTCATTGGCGGCGGAGGCGGGCCCCCTTTCCCGAGCGTGCGCCTTTGACCAGAAATTACACCTCTCATTCTCCGGATGGAAACAAATTTGGGAGTAAAACAAAAAGAAAAATAAAGATTAATCTACTCGAATACCATTAGCGATGAAACATGCCAGACAGAGAGACAGAGAGAGAGAGAAAGAGTGCCTTTGACTAAGACGTCCACAACGACTACCCCCAAATCAACTCTCTCCCCTATCGCCGGCGCTCTGACCTTCACAATTTTCCGGCAAAGTGGAAGAAAACAGCGACAGCTACCTTCAGCCTGAGTCACTTAGCTCATTACGGTTCCGACGAGTTCCGTCGACCAATTCCAGTTCAGATTCCGGATTTAGCGCAATTAGTCAGTCCTTCCGTTCGGACATAAGCGGTTTTGAATTTCTTCGATCGAAAAGTTCGATTTGGAGCGAATAATAGATGAGGAATCTAGGTTTTTAGCTGAAGCAATCGCGGTGATGGATCGAGCGGTATCGGCGATCTTATCCTCGGCTCTACTTTGCTTAATTTTGCTGGTTTCTCAGTTATTACAAGCATACAGTAATTCCGAAGGTGCGTAGTGATTCTGTTAGGCTCTTTTTTTTTTTGGTTTTATTTATCGGTCAATTTGAGTCTATTGCTTCTCCGATTGTTTTACTGGTGTTGAGTTTCGCTTAAGTCGTTGCAGTAACTGTTTTGCTTAGTTTTGAGCTTGGAAAAGATGAGTCGCAAATGATTGAATTACGTAGTTGGTTTATAGATTTTAGTGGATTACTGGATGATTGCTTGGTAACATCGTATACACGAAATCATTTTCTTCGTTGAAAAGTTGAAGAACTTATTCTACGAACGAAATTAGTGATATTAACTTGATGTTCATAATCATTTTTTTCATTGAAAAGTTGAAGTACTCAGTCTACGAACGAAATTAGTGATATTAACTTGATGTTGAATTATGTATTGAGCTCCTTGAAGTGCCCCCCTTTATGTGGTTATTGTAATTTGGGGCATTACTGCTGCGTAAGTGTTGCAGATCATGATTGTTTTGCCTTCGAAGCTGTGTCAATCTTTTCGGTAGAACTTACTCTTTTATAGGCCAAAACCAACTTAAAAATGCTGAACAACTGATTTTTGAGAAGTTCCATTTTATATGCTGCTTTGTAATAATCAACTTTTATGGCAAGTTCAGCTGCAGCATATGTTTTAGTAGGTTTGATTTAAGTTGCCGAACATGAAAACCATCTTAGCTCTGTGTTTTGGCATCAGAAATTGATCAAAATGATCTAGGCTTTCTAGGCATAGGCAAACTAAATGGTATTCCCATAATAAATAGATGGGTTAATGATGTTGATGCCATCTTTGAGCATATAATGATTGTCCTTTACATGGAGAACAGGCGATGCTTTGAATGCACTGAAGACCACCTTGGCTGATCCGAATAATGTTCTGCAAAGTTGGGATCCTACACTTGTCAATCCCTGCACTTGGTTTCACGTAACGTGCAACAGTGATAACAGCGTTACAAGAGTGTAAGCTGCTTACTTCTATGATAGTTCTTCTCATGTAACTTGCCCCTTGAAATTATGAAATTATTTTTGCTTTGGGACTAAATTTTCAGTGGTGTGATGATGTATTCTTTTTTGTACACCAGTGATCTTGGAAATGCAGACTTATCTGGTCAGCTTGTTCCACAACTCGGGCAGCTTCCAAATTTGCAGTACTTGTAAGTTGTATAGCAAAAAGTAGTTTCAACAACTAGTTTTTTGATGCTTGTGGTGGATTACTGTTGTACTCTCTCTCTCTCTCGCACGCACACACAGAGACACACACACGCATACACAGCACTTAATGACAATACATTGGATTGAAATAAAATATTCCCTTTGTTAACTAAGCAGGGCTAGTGTTTTTGCCTGAAATCTCTTGCCTCGCTCATAAACACGCATGCATTATGTAATCCACGCCTTAATTTCAAGAAAATGACTTGCTAGATTCTTCTTTTGTGCTTTTTTCCAGGATTGAAAAATATTTGCTCAAGCTCCTTTTTTTTTTTTTCTCTTTACATTTCTATGGTTACACCTCTTCAGTAAATGTAGAGTGAAATTTAAGATCTCCAGCATTACAAGATTTGCTTTAGTGACAGATTGGTGCATTGCCGGGAGACTTTGTTAACTCGCCCCCAAGTACACACAAACAAAAACTGATGCCAATGAATTCAATGTTACCTTAAGAGGATATGAGCATTCACTTGAAAAATGATGTCTTTATCAGAAAAGTACAGTTTGGCAACTCTGTGGGCTGTTGGTTATTGATTGCATAGGGTACTGATACTTGATCGCGTAGGCTCATAAATGTAACAAGTTTTGACTTATAAACTTCTTTCATCTCTAGAGTTGTAACGAGTGTAATTAGGGTGTTGCTTTTTGCCATGTACTTATTGTCAGAAAAGAATGATGCACACGACTTTTATTTGGTGGAGCTCCATTATTTTCTATACCTAACAGCTTCTGTATCCTTGGTTGAATATATCATTGTGCTGAATTCAACACACTTGAGGCCCTAGTTTCATTTCCTTGCTTTGTCTTTGTCGTCAATGTATATGCGCAGTCATGGCTGTAAAAATGCTCTTTTCATACATTTATGGTCTACATGAAAATGGAGAATGCTTAGTATACTTATCCTGCTTCTGGGTATAAACTGTAAAGTAATAGGTGACTAAGGGGCATGTTGTTGTGCTTTCAGAGAGTAAGCTATTATTGGTCTGGAAGGTTTATTGTCATTGTTATTTTCCAAGCTTTCTTCTTCCCCTGGTTTACATTTTACTGTTGTTGCATAAGTTTCTTCCCATGAGCAGATGATCATATTTGTTCACATGTGGAACTCTGATATGGCCTCAGGCCCCTGTCTTGAAGTATCTAGCTACTATTGATTTTTGTCTTGGTTGTTTAAGTTGTTTTTGTTGAAGATGTTTGTATTATGTTATTGTGTTTTCTCCTTCTTTCTCATCTCCAACCTTTTTGCATTGCCTTTTGGTCGGCATATTGTTAGTAACATGTTTCAATGACAGGGAACTTTACAGTAACAACATAAGTGGGAAAATTCCTTACGAGCTTGGGAATTTAACAAGTTTGGTGAGCTTGGATCTTTACTTGAACAATTTGAATGGTCCCATTCCAGACACGCTAGGCAGGCTGCAGAGATTACGTTTCCTGTATGTATAACACTTCATTCATCTGCTTACTCTCGTTATAAATGTTATTGTGCATCCGTTTTCTTTCATTTTGATGTTAGTTTTTTATTATAAGGGTTTTGAACAAAGTGGCTTGCTTGTGCATCGAGATGTGGAAAATGGATATAGGAGAATTGTTTAAGTTTTCCGTTACTCTCAATAGTTTTCTTTCTTTTTCCATGTAATTTACAAGATTTATTGAAGGAAGACATTCACTGTCATTCAATCCAAGATATCAAGTTCAAAGATCAAAATTTCTATTTCTTTTGTGACAGTTACATGGATTGTTATTGCTTCGGTAAAAATTCCGTATGAAGACTGATTATTGGTTAAGAAGTAGCATCCACTTTAAGTGAGCTATCTTGATGTTGCATACTTTCTATGTTCAACCTTCTGGGACTTCTATATTCAATGTTTCTTCAATTACTCTTTTACCCGCAAATGCAATGACGGCCCCGGGTTTCGGAAATAATGACATTCCCCAACATACCAAAGCTAGCTATTTGTAGTTTCACCCGCAGTTCCAATGCTCTGGAATTGCAAATTATTTGATTGCCCATTGCCCACTTTTGATTAGAATCTTGCTTACTATGCTAGAGCAGACAGACTGAAATATTTGATCATAGGGTGCAATTCTGCATACAGGGTGATATGCCTTGGTTTAGTGCAGTAAAGCCAATAGGTGGAGGATCTTTGGAAAAGATGTAGACATGTAAGTAAAGGAGCTAGTAGGGCGAGAGCACCACACACCTGGAATATTCAATTGCTGATGAATTTGGATGAGTTGGGTAATCTGTAGTAGATTGAAGCCAACAGTGTTATTCGATTGAGTTCTGAGCGTGGAATAATGAGTTCAACAATTTCATGCTGTAACATGGAATATTAAATCGCCACTGAATTTTCAATGGAAAGAAGATGGAGTGAGTTAGGCACTCATGATGACAAATTGAAAAGCAAATATCAAGTGTGTGCCCCAAGCAACTAAAAGTACCCATATTACAGTAAAGTGAACATTTCGTTTTATTTTTGGAGGGTGGGTGGAAACTCAAAGAGCCTCAGTGGCTCACTGAGTGTGCGTGCATGCGGGTACAATTTGCTGCATCGCCTGTAACTGAAGTGGCACATGGGTACTTTGACCTTTCTCACAAAGGCAAATCCCATTCTTTGTTTTCATAGTCAACATAAGCCCCTTTTCATTGGCCAAGACTTCCGCTCAGTTCCACATAGTGCTGGACTTTCAAGCTTCTAGTGCCATGAAAGACGGGCCTGTGAACCCTGCTCAAGACATGAGTGGCGAAAAGGATCATAGTAGCATAATTGAAGTGGTACTTGGAAAATTTATTAAGGAAACACGCCATAATTGATCAAGAAGCACAATTGCTACCTTAAGCTTTGGGGGAATATGTTGGAATCTCATTGAAGGTGTTACCACGTAGTTGATTTCGTAGCATTTGAGAGGTATGACTCCTGTAGACAGTGAGCTGGTCATCTTCTTTCAGAAAATATGGTGCAAATAACTCTATGGAATCTGAGCTTTGCATACTATTTATATATATCTTTTCCAAAACACTGTCAAGATTACGTACTGTAGTCCCCACTAATAGGTCGAGGATGGTTATCACCGGAAAAGGGAAAAATGAATATTGGCTAGGGAAAAAATGAATGTACGTCGATATTAAGCCAAGAATGGAATTTTGTTGCTGATATATTGAATGGTCTCCTGCTTGACAACAATAAGATTCTGAAGGACCATGACAAAACATTAGGCTCCAAGACCATTTATGCTATTACTTGGAAGTCAAATGTAGTAGTCTAGTAGCATTCACGAATCAGGAGGCTTAGGAAGTGGTACCCAACAGTGTGCAATAGACATACTTTGGGAGGCATGCAGAGGCATTGATGGGAGAAAATGTCTAGTATTCACTACAATTACCGTTCCAAGTGTATCTTCAAAACTGTGGCAGTTACATATGGTGTACCATTTTGTTCTCCCTTCTAGCAATTACTTTATTTTTCTGAAGGTTTTTGGAAGATAGGGCTTGCTGAATTAGATGGAAGTCTCAATATCTCCTTGGTTTTTCATCCTTCAACTTCCAAGATGTGCGTGCATGTGTGGGTTTAGGTTGTTGTGGGTTTTGGTGGGGGGGATGAGGAGGAGGTCGGTGAGAAGGGGAATTACATGCTTTTAAATTGTTTGCGGAGTAGTAGCTTTCTTGCTGGCTTAGTGAATTTCTAATTTAAATCAACAAGTAGCAGTTTTTTCCAACAACCACCTTCAAATGAAAACCAAAGGTACCTGGAATGAGAAGTTGTTTGTGCACTGACTGATAAAACGAACCTCTCACCAAGCTTTGAATATCATTGGGTTTCTTGCTGGCTTAGTGAATTTCTAATTTAAATCAACACGTAGCAGTTTTTTCCAACAACTACCTTCAAATGAAAACCAAAGGTACCTGGAATGAGAAGTTGTATGTGCACTGACTGATAAAATGAACCTCTAACCAAGTTTTGAATATCATTGGGTTGTGGCTAATTGGCTATCAATGGTATTTCTCGGAATATTTTGAACATTTGCTTGTGTTTAGGTAATTTGCAAAAGCTGTAGTCCATATTAATGGAAGCGGACTTCTTTTCATGCCCTCATACTCTCAGAAATTCCTCCAGTATCTTTCTTTTACTTGTAATACAAAGGAAGTCGCAATTCTAGTTTCGAAGGCAAGTAAATTACTAGGTTGCAGAACTTGTTCTCTTCACGCCTCTCGATGCTGTAGACCTGCCGCCCAGCACCTAGGCTCAATACATGGCCCTCATTTTCATCCCACTTTATAACAGAATAATCGTGTGGTCAGTTCATTAATTCAAAAGTGTAGATTTACCGTAAAAGTCCATTGGAAGTAGTGTTTCATCTGCCTGATCCCTTACAAATTCTTCTTAGCTCTGAAGCATTCCCTCTGAAATCATTCCTAGCAAGATCTGGTTCATGCTGGATAAAGATCCTAGCATCGGTGGTGGTTACCCAACATTCAGGTGTCTTGATGATGACAAATAGCATTATATGAAACAGACTGGGTGCACCAAAACAACCTTGTTTTGATCATATATTTACTTGGAACACGTTCATCAACTATTTGTATGTGGATCAGCTCTTCCATTGGATCACATATTGGAATATATTATGGTAATCTAGAATTGATCAGATGAATATAGCAGACCATTATGGTTGTTTGGTATTTACTGATGTCTGGTCCTCTACTTCTTTGCAAGGATAGGCGGCTTAACAACAACACTCTGTCTGGCCAAATTCCTGGGATATTGACTACTATCACATCACTTCAAGTCCTGTGAGTAACAAGTTGATGTGCTTTTGTTCTTTTATGATTTAATGACTAATTAAGGTGTTTCCTTTTCTCATTCACTGTTTATTAGTTTTCACTGGATGAGTTTTCCTACAAGAATATGATACCATAGCTTCTTGCCGTCTGGTGTGCAGTGATCTATCAAACAATCGGTTAACAGGAGACATCCCAGTTAATGGCTCCTTTTCACTTTTTACTCCCATCAGGTTCGTTCCTATTAACTTCTCTTCTCAGTAGTGTTGTTGGGTGGCTCTTTTCTATGTATGCTGACCTCCTTACCTCTGTTTTTCAGTTTTCAAAATAATCTGTTGACAACTCCTCCACCTGCTCCCCCTCCTCCAATTTCGCCAACACCTCCATCTGCTACAGGTTAGTTACATTTACTGTTCCACTATGTTTCAAGTAATATCCCTTAGTTCTTGCAGCTATTGGGTTTGTCGTTACGCTCCCTCACTTGCTCCAGATAGGGGGTTCTGTTGAATTTTCCAACATTTCCAATTCCTCATTCCTCAAACTTGAATTCTTCTACGTTGCCTGATCAGACTTGAGGACTTACACTTTCGTAATTTGCATTTCTTTCTTAGCTTCATATGCCTGAGTTCTTTAAACGAAAGTACAGTGTATTTGAAGTTGGATACTTTAACCAGTGTGGGTCGTGGTTACAATTTTCCCAGCTATTCCTGTATTGTCTGACTCCTCCAAAACCACATAATTCTAGCTTAAATGGCTCAGGCAACATTTTGGCGTTGATTGGAATGTTCAAAATGAAGTAACTGACTTGTAATTGTCTAATTTTCTTTCAATAGGCAATAGTGCCACTGGAGCCATTGCTGGAGGAGTTGCTGCTGGTGCTGCCCTGTTGTTTGCCGCCCCTGCAATTGCACTTGCTATGTGGAGGCGAAGGAAACCAGTGGAGCATTTCTTTGATGTGCCTGGTTAGTGAGCTAAGCAGAAAATAGCTTATAAATTGATTATTTTTACTGGTAACCGAAACTCGTTGCATGAAATCAAGACCTTACAAAGGATCCACAGGGGACATACCACTGGAACTACAAATAAAAAACTAGCAAAACCAATTTTACATAGGCAAACAGCAACTTAAACAAGGGGCAAAAAACAAAACTATCCAATGCACGAGACTCTCATTACTGCAGGGTTGGGGAAGGATTGGATATTCGCAGCCTCCAAGCTGGAGGCTTTTTCGTGACTCGAACCAGTGACTACCAGGTTACAGCTGGGCAACCTTACCATTGCGCCTGGGCAGGCCTTCCAACAAACAATAGTGGCAAACATCAACACTCTACTCTGACTATACAAAAAGTCAGAGACAAGAAACCATACATTGAATGTGTAATGGCGTTGTATTCAATTCAATTTGCTTCTCGTTGCAGCTGAAGAGGACCCAGAAGTTCATCTAGGACAGCTCAAGCGGTTTTCGTTGCGTGAACTACAAGTTGCATCTGATAATTTTAGCAACAGAAATATCCTAGGGAGAGGTGGATTTGGTAAGGTCTACAAAGGACGTTTGGCTGATGGCTCTCTTGTGGCGGTGAAAAGACTAAAAGAGGAGCGTACCCAGGGTGGGGAGCTGCAGTTCCAAACAGAAGTGGAAATGATCAGTATGGCTGTCCATCGAAATCTACTCCGTTTACGTGGCTTTTGCATGACACCAACTGAACGGTTGCTTGTCTATCCCTATATGGCTAATGGAAGTGTTGCATCATGTTTAAGAGGTACTACATGTCAGCCTCTTTGTATGCTTTTCTTTTCTTATTGGTTGTTTTTTATTAGGGAAATGTTTTGGCCCTCTCTTTTTGTATAACCCCACTCCTTTTTATGTTTTTACTGATGTGAATTTACACTATTAGCCTTTCATTTGCAAGGACTAAAAAATGAATCGGTAGTTTTATAATTTCGCCTAAATAAAGATGAAAAACGGAGTGTGAACCCACCAATGGAGTGTCTTAATATCATTTGCTTTATTATGGCTGAACTTTTAGATGGATTTGATTCAATCTTCTGTATTTCCCTTTCAATTACCGATTAGATGCTAAGGAAATTTGTAGACTTCAAATCTATTAGGAAACAGCTGGATAAGAAGATCAAAGCTTGCTAATAAACATGCTATTTTAAAATTATAGTTTCCCCCCAAGTCTGAGCTAATGTGGAAAGTTTGAAAAACCAAAATTCAGAGTCTTGATCCCAACCCTGCTTAATCTCTAGATGTTTGCATGATCTCGTTGTTGCATTGTTGTAGAGCGATCCGATTTGCAGCCCCCACTCGATTGGCCAATAAGGAAACGAATTGCTTTGGGATCCGCAAGAGGTCTTGCATATTTGCATGATCACTGTGACCCAAAGATTATTCACCGTGATGTCAAAGCTGCAAATATATTGTTGGATGAGGAATTTGAAGCAGTTGTTGGAGACTTTGGCTTGGCTAAGCTAATGGATTACAAGGATACTCACGTCACTACTGCTGTACGTGGGACGATTGGGCACATTGCTCCTGAATACCTCTCAACTGGAAAGTCTTCTGAGAAAACTGATGTTTTTGGGTATGGGGTCATGCTTCTGGAGCTCATCACTGGACAGAGGGCTTTTGATCTTGCTAGACTTGCCAATGACGATGATGTCATGTTGCTTGATTGGGTAAGCCTTTATTGCCCTCATTTGGTTTGTTTGCGTGATGTTAGTAGATTACTAAAGTTGGCAATCTTCATATAACTCATACACGCATCTTGGGAGTGTCCTGTCAGAGCTGCTTTTTTATTTCTTGGCTATAGGAGGTTGTTAGAAGCACACGAAAATGAAACTGTAAGAAGTTTAACTACTGTTCGCTGGTATTCAAAAAAATGTATCTGCTTGATAGAATTGAAGGCCTCTCAACAGACGAATTATGATTTTAGCAATCGTGTTCAAATGCTAGGAAAATGAGAATTTGGTCATCTTTTATTACATAGTAACGAAATTATAGTCATTTCTAAGATGGTTAAATTTTGACAATCATAGATTTTGAACTAAAATGAAGAAACACAATGAAAATGCCGAGGCCTGCTTTTATGGCTACTATGTAGATCGATTGTGCTCTTCCTCCTTGAAGGGAGCATCTAGCTTCATGTCAATTTGCTGCCTGATAAGTGATAAATGTAAATGGAAATTCAGGTGAAAGGACTACTGAAAGAGAAGAAGTTGGAAACCCTAGTGGATGCAGATTTGCAGGGTAATTATGTTGACGAAGAAGTGGAGCAACTCATTCAGGTGGCCTTACTCTGCACACAGGGCACCGCAATGGAACGTCCCAAGATGTCTGAAGTTGTCAGAATGCTTGAAGGCGACGGACTAGCTGAGAGGTGGGAAGAATGGCAGAAGGAAGAGATTTTCCGCCTAGATTACAACCATACCCACCACCAAAATAATGATTGGATAATTGCTAACGCAAACGCCCTACCTGATTCCACTCCCAATCTCCGCCCGGAAGAATTGTCCGGTCCCAGATGATCTTTAGTGGTTTCCGTAAGACCACTCAGTATTCAGATGGGGTATTTATCGTCATTGTGCATATGATTTTCTTCGTTTTTCCTTTCATTTTTTCCAAGGGCAGCGTATATGTCGGGAGTTTTTAGGTTGCTGTCATGTTTATAAGGTCACCGCGTGACATTATGAGATTTTCAGGTGCGAGCACAATCATGGCTTGTCACGCCGTAGCGCCAGTACACGTTATTTTAATGTGTTGAAATTAGTGTAGATTGTCTACAGTAATAAACGCATTCTTTATCCCAAAGAACAACACTTGTTTGTATTGATAACAGTACAAATCCATTTGGTGTATGTCCTTTTTTTGATGTTTTAGTTTTTGGATGCAAAGTTGTCTGCAAAAACTTGTGTAATGTACGTAAGAAAAGCAATGCTGGAAGCAAAACGAAGGGCACGTGCTTGTAGGCTTGGAGATAATTGTTTGTATGGATGGGGAAATTTCTCTCTCTCTCTCTCTCTCTCTCTCTCTCTCTGTGTCTGTTGAGGTCTTATTTGTTCGAAACCAAAATGCAAAATTCTTTGGGATCTATTTGCCGATGATCTCCAACAATGGGACAGATTGCTACAGCAGTATACTGCAACAAACAGCATAATTTTATCATCACTTAGAACTGTTTAAACTTAATCAAATTTATATTAATTTATAGAATTTGTTCAGCTTAAAACTTGATTAGGTTTACATTAATTTAAAAAATATTTAAACAGCTTTAAATTGTAGCAAAATTATCATTTTAAGGCATTACACACTCGTGGTGAATCCCTACACTGTAACATCTGCCCAATCCGTCTAAACCCATGTTGAGTAACTAGCTTTTTTCCTATATTGTACAGCAGCCAGTTTTAGATTTAGCTGGCCCCTGGTTTGAATGTTGGATTATAGAAGTCATCACAGAGAGAGAGAGAGAGAGAGAGAGAGAGAGAGTTGAAATACTACTGATCATAGAAAAATATTTGCTGCACTTGCAACAAGTAACAGGATAATTCGTGAAGTTACAAAGGTGGACTGCATACCTAAAAGGACGAAGCACTATAATACTAGGAGACTAAAAGCAAAAATTATAATTCAAAAAACCTGAGGTACCACATACCTGCCCAGAACTCCTATAACTAGCAAGAAGGAAGAACAAATCATACACAACACTCGGAAAGGAAGATGAAAAATCTCCATTTACAGAAAGAACGACGTATTTTTCTCGAGGCTGACAAGCAGTAGCTTCACTTTCTGCCACTGGTTCCAAGTCTCGGTTTGCCTTTAACCTCAGACTCCTGCGGCCATGTGAGCAAACATAACCTCGGATTATGAATAATTGAGTAAGGATCTAGACCTCTTAAACTCTGATGTTAACAACGAAAAGGAAATCTTCCAAGCAGCATGCATTATCATCATGTGTAAATATACCTGTGGCAAGTGCAGGAAAATGCTGGTCTTTGCTGTGGCTGGATTATGATTTTCTGCACCCTTACTCCAATCATAACACACCTGTAAATGGAAAAGCCTAGTTAGTTTTCACTGTGAAATCAAACCTGGATAATGGAGAAACTTATACACAGAAATATTTCCAGACTTCCATAGTAGGTAACCACACAAGTGGAAATAATAAGAAGCAGGTCCATGCCAAGCGAACACCCACATTTCACAACGAACATCATATAGACAAATAGTAGTAGTTCAGACTTCTCAAGCAATTTCGGTGATAGGGTCCTAGACACCCAGTCCCAAAGTCAAATAAAAAATTGAACTATTGTATCCCCAAGCAATCAAAATGAATATGTGCATTCGTAGATTTCACTGGGTGAGGTGGTTATGATGCTGTATATATATGTATACATACATATACATATATATATACACACATATGTATACATACATATACATATATATATACATATGTATATACATAGAAATGACTTCACTGAGAGAGAGAGAGAACAGAATTTGTACACATTTTAGAGAGACATACCGCGTAGGCATATATCGAGCCATCATTGTTGAAAGCACTGGAAGGTATAGGCTGACTGCATCTTGACATTGCCTGGATACCAACAAACCAAGATAAGACAAACTATATGAAAATAACAAATGTAACAGAATATTATGACACAACCCCTGGCATTCAACTACATTGTAAAATCGTGTGTTTTACAATGTCTCTTCAAAGAACTAGCATGTGCCATGTATAGAATGAGTGAATGATTCCAAAGAATGACAGTCTCGCTATGGGGTTGATAAGTATTGAAGTCTAACAAATGACAAGTATATTGACAATACAAACCAGAGAAAACTTCATCTATCGGTCTCTATTGGTATAAAATTCGTATTTGTTCATACGTGCGGAGAATGCCAATCCATAGGCCTTCAAAATTACCACAAAATGTCCATCCAATATAATAACGTGCCATACAGATAAAACTGAAGGAGCTCGTTGTTTGCAACAAAGAAATTGGTCAGTTGTGTAGGCCTGCAATGATATCCATGAGATCTCTTCCCTCACACAATTGTGAGCATATTAGTCTTCAGAGATGATTGTATCGTGTTTAAACTCATTAGTCAAAGCCTAAGCCAATTACACTCAAAACAAAAGGACTTAAAGGTAGAGCAAATGATGAATTCCCATAAAACAGAAATGCAGGAAAAGACCTTGAGCCTCTGTTTACTATCCTTGTCCCAAAAGTTAAAAGCACCATCAGATCCTGCAGTTGCGAAAGTGTGATGAACCTGGTACAACGGACAGTACGTAAAATGCTGAGAATCGTTCAAATACAGATAAGGAGATGACAATTTAACACAAACAACACAACACAATAGACTCTCATAGAATTGCGCTGCACAGGCCATGTGCACACCTGGCATGACAAACAGAAATAAGTTTATTCGAACTTAGGTCTAGTGTCACATAGAATTCTGTTTTATCCAAAATTGTGGAGGCGAACTTGTGGACTCAGGAGTTTTCACCAAAGATTGAGACCACTATTTAAAAAAAGCAATAGTCCTAGCAATTACGAAAGCCCACAGAGAAACCCAAATCAATTTTGAACCAACACAGCCAACTTCCAAGTCATTTGTTTCTACGACCCCTACATTTGCAGATCTAGATGCAAGGATCTTACATAACAATCGCCTCCCTTGGCATATAAACTCCAATTAGACCTTAAGCCAACTAGTTTCTTAGTAATGTGGTGCTTTTGTATGGACATGTTTCAGATTTGAAGAAAAGGAATGCATGGGCAGAAACTCAGAAGTTATTAATTACTAACTGCTATAAGGCCAGACATGAAATACGGCACCAAGTGTTGAGCTACTAAGAAACAGCATATCAGTAGGATGAGTAATTGAAATGCGAATGTTGATATGGATGTATGGTAAGATTTTGAGAGAAAGAAACAATAAGAAACAACAACATTCACAGAATGTAGGGCCAGCACCAATAGAAGATAAGATGGAAAAAATATATTTTGTTGGTTTTGACATGTCTATCGAGGTTGATTGATAGGGTAGTTAAGAAAAGTGACATGGTTGCAGGAGATGGTAGCACTGAGGAGAGGGATAGACCAAAATTGACTTTAGAGGCAGTAGATCGAAAGGATTTAATTTTTGTAGATGTCATGAAACACGATACCCTCGACAAAGCTCATTGTAGAAAACATTTATCTAGCCAACCCCAACTGATGGGTACGTGAGCTCGGATTGGTTTAGTTCGGTTTAAGAAATTCTGACAGAAGCTCATCTGCTGTATTTATGATACATAATATGAAATCTTGTAAACACTCCTAAATTCAAATAGCAACTGATCAAATATAAAGAGTATGGTGATAGATCAACACAAGGAATTGAAGAAGGCGTGACCTGTATAGCTGGACATGAAACGGGATGAAACATGCCATTGAAGCTGACACACAGCTATGGAGAATAACAGGACACTAACCATATCTTATAGATTGACAGGAGCATTCTTCCAAAGTAAGCTTGCCAGTGATTTATATTCTCAAAATGGGAAAAACGATTTCTTGGGTGCTACACAATGAGCTAGAGAAGTATAAACTTTGCTTACAGAGAGCGAGCTCTCAAATGCATATTTACGCATGTCCCTATGGAAGGAAAAATAATTATTTACATGTACATAAAGCGCTTTTTATCTTTCTTCAGAATATAAGATTTAAAATTGCCAAGACATGACATAGGCTAAAAAAATTCCACCCAATCACTTTTGCAGTTCACGGAGAAGCTCTGTATGCTTAATATAATTAGTGTACCTAGTAAGGCAACACAATGCACTATCAATATAAATGTAAATTTACACCGTAGGAAACAGAGACAAGCTAATATCACAAACTTCCTAAATGGAAAAACTGTAGTTGCGATGTAGGAGCTTACAGGATGGAAGTCCAGTGAGTTGACTGAGTATATCTCATTGCCCTCTCTATGACATTTGAAAGTAAAGTTTTTACTTTGTTGTGAATCATCAAGATGATGTACACCAACCCTGCCCTCAATTGAACCAACCTAAAGAGAAACAATTCCAAACTCAACAACCAAATTTAATATAGTCCAAAACGTCAAGGATCGGTGAAGTAAAGCGAGTCTCAATGAAGTACAGTTAAAGAGATGATATTCTAAATACAAATCCCTAAAATAAACATGCCCACTTTCTGAAACTGAAAAACTGATTTATTCTGACAAAAGTAAACAATATCAGGAGTGAAGTACAGAAGATACACGTCCTTCAATTAAAGAACAGTATTTGTACACGACTGTTTTATGGTAATTAATAATCTGTACACAAAAATTTACATGCATACAAACTGTCGGTACCAGAGAACCAAGCCACTGAAGCACTGAAGTTTCTCTGGATATTCCCAATCCACATTGAAATACTTAATTACTGAAAAAGCCTAATCTTTCTATGCCCTGCCCAAAAGTACAGGTTTAACAACCCTCCAGCATACACTTTGTAATATTTATAGACATGCCACGAAATCAAAGTTCATCCTAGTGAAGGTGGAATATTTGGGCCAGGATTTTTCCGTCAACCAGAACACTTAAAACAAGAATTGGGCCAAAGTAAATAGAATTATCCATTTGTGTCTGGGGGGAGAGAGAGAGAGAGCGAGCAAGAGGAGGAGGGGGGTGTTGTTTGCATGTGTGTGTGTGTGTGTGTGTGTGGAGGCAGGGCACTTACCAAGAAACCTTGCTGATCAGGAAAGGCAGAAACACACCGTGTCTGGTACTTCAATGGTGAGGTTATCCTTTTAAATTCAGTCTGTCATATTCAAAAGTGAGGAAGTTGTTAATACAAGGCAAATTTAAGGCAACAAATAAGAAATCAAGAAACAGTCGCAGCAGTCAACTGTTTGTTACAGGAGCATCCTTATTTATTAACCATAGTTTTTTTTTTTTCTAGGGTGCAAGGCAGCATTATCTTTTCTTTCTTTATTTTTTTTTTAAGGTAGACCATAACAAAACTCCAACCATAAGCCACGCTTTTAACTATCGTAGCACAGCATCTATTGTCCCAGGGGTAACCTGGCACTAGCCTTCTAAATCCAAGTCGAACATGCACCATGAGGAGCAGGTGAAGGTGAGTTAATCATGTCTCCAGACTAGCCGCAACAATGGAAACAATTTTGAGGAGCAAAACTCAAACATCGCCCAGGTTCAAAACCTAAATGGGGACGAAGATACAAAGTAGAAACATGGCTCCCATATTGATCTAAGACTGCCCTTTGGGCATACTGAAACAAGAAGATAGGAAAAACATTACTAGAGTTGGTATCTTTAAAAGGATCCAGCACATTGGAATCACATCATCACAAAGTCCACTTATGGCAGAAACAAAAGGGTAATCACCAACTGTGAACTAACAAGTGTTACTGTTATCCAAAAGCACCATATTAGAGCATCAAAGTTGAAACCAATTACCAATCAGCGAAAAGGCCCATAAGGTTCAGACATAAGAAATAGAAAGCGCTCTGGTGGGATCCTCATGCATCATTCCCATATTGGTGGCAGCTTCGATTCCTAGAGGCATCCGTCAGAAAAACTTCCTCGCTAATATGGTTGATATATTTTCCAATTAACTGTCTAAGCTTAGGAGACGCTATTTTAACGATAACGGGCAAAGCTCTAACAACCCCCCATATCCAGTTTCAATGCTTTGAGACTGATGTGTTCTCCATCCCCAATTATACTTCTCAGTTTCCTTCGCTCATCCACAAACTTTATTTGCACAAATTGGGCAAGACAACATCGTCTCTCAACATTAGATTATATACAAAAATACCGTCTTAGCTTTACATTTACCCTTGAACATTATATAAAGGCTTTAAGATCACATCCTAGGCTTCACATCACTCATAACGTTAGCATTCCAGACTCTGCGAGAACATAGTCACTGTCATGTATTAAACTAAAAAAAAAGTTCTGATCCTAATGCTACCACAGTAACTGCTCAATCAAGAACTGCTTTACGTTCGATCTTTTCATGAAGAAGCAAAAAATACCTGAGGGTTCTGTAAGTTGAAAACTATAAGATTTCTATCCGCAGTTCCAACGACCATCAGGGGATGTCGCACTGAAAATGAATAGCAGCGCTCAGGAAGTTGTTGTGTATGCACTGGAGTTGACTGTCTCAGATCCCAATACCTGAAACCAGATGATGTATTACTCAAACTAGCAACTCAACAAAATTATGGGAGGAATGTATTGTTCCCGTACTTTTAGGGAAGTGAAAGAAAATTCCAAAGTTCCCTTGAGGCTGAGCCCACAAACACAAATACTATAAAAAGAGGAAGAGCATAAACCAGCACGAAAATTGCTATTATTAGACGTAGCAACAACTTATAGCTACAGAAACACGTGGGCTTATGTGCCTCTTCAAGACGCACCATGTAGGACAAACTATGCCTTGCATACACATGATCTGTGTAGTAGGCAAAACTCAAAAGGGAAATTGTTTCAAATGAAGAAGAATCACCTAGATGAGTTTGATGTATTAGTGTGGAGATAAACACAATCGGAATAAAATCATTCAGAATGAAAGTACATTTCCCCAACACTTTAGAGGTTAATCAATGCTTACCTCAGGGTTTTGTCCCAACTTCCACTTACTAAGAGGTTCATCTCCGGGATCCATGCAACTTCCTTAACAGGTGCATCATGCATGGCCACAGTCACTGGTTGCCCACCAGAGAGTAACGGCCACATTTTAACTTGCTTGTCGCATCCCCCAGAGAAAACAGTTGTGCCGTCATCCTTCCAAGCTGAGCATAAAACCTTCAAAAGACAAAAATAAAATAAACACTTACCAAGATACCGCTTTAATCCAAAGAATCACAAGAATGATTTGCAAACAATATAGAGATTTGGTGCGATACCGGCTGGTCATGCGACATTGATGCCTTTGGAACACTGCCAACAGTGGTCCCATTCCGCATTATCTCCCAGCATCTCACCTATATAATGCACAAGACAAAAATAGTGGACATTAGCATTTAACACCAACAAAAAGTACAATACAACATTCGAGACTAAAAGAAAAATTGGCAAAATAAATGAAACAAAATTTAAGTGTTTTTCAGAAGGGAAGAAACACAGAGCACATGGTGGAATAGTCCCATAGTAGCTAGTTTGAATCTCATTATTTCCGTCTTTTTTAGGTCTCTCTCTCTCTCTCTCTCTCTCTCTCTCTCCGCAAAACATAACACACTCAATTTTGTATCTTCCCCAGCTGGGTTTTTGTTCCACATGAAAGTACGAAACAGATACAAAAATTTTAATCTGGCCTCAGTTACAGAACCAAAGAGATCAGCTTAACTACGAGTCTAAATGAATACGTTGTTTGTATCAGTATGTATTCAAGAAGCTTAGACTAGTGCAACAAGGAAAGAAAAAGCAAAACACAATTGACTAAAACAAACCTGGTTATCCCATGAAGCTGCCACGAGGAAATTAGCCTTGGGGCTGAAGCTAAGACTTGATACAGAATCACTCGGAGGTTGTGCCACCTATGCCCGATACAAGAAACAATCATTAAATTTGAAAATTGAGCACTAGTTTAAGGATCTGAGCGGACAGATGTGGATTTCAAATGAAGGAATTTGACATCAAAACTCAAATGAGAATGTCAAATTTAAACATGATAGCTTACACATGGATTTCTTCATTGAATTTGGGAGCTTTATCATGATGAATTTCGAGCAACTAATTGATTTGAGTCATTTGAAAACCTCCCTTTAAGGGTTGTAATTACGAAAGCATCCCAACAAAGTACATCTCTTCTTCTACCTATAATAGATTTTGCACTCTAATTCCACAAAACCGCCTACAGGCTACAGCTGAACCTCTTATATTACCGTTGATATCGTACACAGACACCAGAAGAACAGTAAACCGATACGGGAATCAAATTTCAATTAAGTTCAGAACTGAAAGAGAAACTGAAATGCAGTGTGATTAAGCTTCAAAGACGATAAGAGAATTACCTCAGCCGACTTGTTCGGATTCAGATTTGCCGTCGAAGCAGCACCGAAAGTAGCCATTGAAGCTGCCTATCCGTGGTATGCGGAACGAAAAACATAAAGAAAGCAGAACTCGGATTAGATGTCCACACTAATTGCTGACTCGAAGACGCAGCGAGAAACCTAATTTGGAAACAAAGAACGGCAAAAATTTACGGAATATGCAGCTAGATACATGTAGTTAGAGAGAGAAGCACCTGTAGAGAGAGAGAGAGAGAGAGATTGAAACGGAGGGGAGGGAAGAGAGAGAAGGAGGTGTGTCTTCCAGACCCAACCGAATGCGTTCCGAGAACGCTGCGTGAGCATTCTGGCAACGATAGAGTTGTGGATTTGGGCCGACCCATACTTTGGGCTACCTTCGGCTAACATAATGGAATATTTGGGCTACTTGGGCTGAGAAAGACTTTTAACAGTTGGGCTGAAAAATACGCTTTAGGTCCTCTTTTATTCGGCCCATAGGCCCAATGGAAGAGTGACAAATAGTACCAACCCAACCTATAGGAAGCAAAAAATGCTATAGAAAATTAAAAAGCAAATAGATGTAGTTAAATACAAAAAAAAATATCGGTCTCGATAGGCAAGTGGGTGGGTGGGTGTTATTTCCAAATAATTGGATAGGCAAGTACAAATAATTGAGTAATTTGGATCACATTAGCGGTCTCGATCGGTTTTTCAATGTGAAATTCCGAAATTAAATGGTTTGGTATGTAAATTACAGGCAACGATTCTAACCGAATTTCAATGTGAACTAAAGTCGAGTTGAACTCAATTAGCTTCTGTCGATATTTTAGTTTTTTTGAGTTCCATGAATAGGCATTTATTTTGGACCCAGAAAAACATTATGGGCCTTAAAAATGTTTAGTCATGAATTTGTTGTAATTCATTGAACATAGACCATTGCATTAGATAAAAACGAACGAAAGAGATTTATTTAAAAAATATCGGTTCGGTTTGATCAGTGTCTTGAAGAAAACTTGAAAATCGAACCCGAATCGAAAAACTGAAAAAAAAAAGTCTTGGGAAACCAAAACTAATTGAATTATATTTTGGACCGATGCAAACGTAATTTTTTCGAGTCAGCTTACACCTCTAGAACCAACCGGTTCCGGTTCCCAGTCAAAAAGATTTGGGGAAGCTACATTTAGTACACTTTCCTGTAGTGCTAGCAAAATGACGTAATTTTGCCTGTTTTATCCTTGAAATTATGCCGTTTTGATTTTATACGTTTTGATAACAATCCGTGTGATAAGTTAAAACGATATATGTAGTTTCATGGGCAAAACGAATAAAATTACGTTGTTTTACCTGCACTACACGCGCACTATAGGAAAGTGAATTACAGTCTCTCCGAATCCCCGTCAAAAGTTGTTAGGAAAATTGCGTCAAAAAGATTTGGGAGAGCTACATTTAGTACGCTTTCCTGTAGTGCACTTGTAGTGCTGGCAAAATGACATAATTTTGCCTGTTTTATCCTTGAAATTACACCGTTTTGATTTCATACATTTTGAT
>JABCMJ010017208.1:0-31707 GCA_014822125.1 Arbutus unedo
CAAGTTATTTAATGTTCCAAACTCTTCTTTTTTTTGTTCTGGACCGCGAGAATTATTTGTTTCAATCTCTATTTTTTCACCCGTAGTAGGTATTGGTATTTACCTGGATTTTGTTCTTTCATTATTCGTTGACATAGTCGAAGTTATTCTCTCGAAATTTTTTTCTAGATAGTTTTCATGAATAAAAAAAAAGAATATTATGAAGTTTCATGTTCGGTTTTGAATTAGAGATGTTCAAAATGATGAATCGACGTCGACTATAACCCCTGGCCTTCCAAGTTAATGACGCGGGTTTGATTCCCGCTACCCGCTCGAGATCGTCTCTTACTTACTATATTGTTTTGAACCGATTTTTTGCGGGTACCCTTAAAAATATATTTTAAACACATTGAGCGGTTCGGACATCAAAATTAGATCAAGAAATAAGAAATATCGCACAGTAACAAAATAAGGAATCCTTTATTAGAAGGGAGTTAGCTTTCTAGTAAGGTGAATGCTGAAGGAGTATGTCAACTCTCCCTCTCCCTCTCCCTCTCACACACACACACACACACACACACACACATCTCAAGGCACACAATCTCTCTAGAAAGTTATTCCTTTCTTTATGATTGCGCCTCTTGTGAGCCCTGTGAATCAGAAGGGATGGCTCTATTTGTACGCGACCTGGAACAACACTCGAGTCCAAGCCAACCAATAAAATCTCAAAATGAGTGAAGGGAGTACCAATTTGTACTATGAAGCCATGGGAGTCACGATATTGTCAAATGTCTTGTGATTGAGGCTCTATGACCACCGGAGTGAGCCCTTCTCCTTTTCAGTCACCGAACTGCTAGATCTCCCCTCAGTCCCTTATTGGCAAACTCAAAGCCAGGCTCGGCCCAGCCTTTGCCACGACCAAGTCTAAGACGGCTTTCGGGTCTTACCATCCAATCAGAGCAAACATTGAAGTGTCCAAGCCAATAATTGTTTATGGGATATGGCACAATCCGCCCTCCTGAGCGGCTCTCTTGGATTTTTTCACCTCATCTCCGTGGCATTCTTTGCTTGTTTCTACCATGCCACTCAGAGTTGTGTGACACTGAACCTACCACGACCCTCTTGTTCCATGACACTCACGACCACCAGTGGTCACGAGGCCATATCCACGTGTAACTCTGAGCAAAATTTGAATATTGCTTGGTAATTGCCTTCCCCACCCCGGGTGCGTGTGGCACACGCATGGTGAGTCAGTGCTGATTCGAATTTCGAGCAAACCGTTTCTCCACTACCTTCTTCTCATCTATACAAGTTAATAGGGTCCCCCCTTCTAGATGCTTTTGTTTCGGCCTCTTGTGTCACGTCCCATCCCGAAAGTGAGGATTAGTGACCGGCCAGTGAGTCTAACTCACTAAGGACTCACTAAGGCCTCTAACAAAATGAGTTTAGAGATTTCCACCTTGTCAATCGTATATACCTTAAAGGTTCTCAGAGTTGCAGAAGCTTGGAATATAATTAATCAAATAAGCACAAAGATGTGCAGAATACATACGTCACTCAATCCATAAAAAATACAAAATACAACATGTCCATAGCCCAAACATGACCTAATTGTTACTGATTAAAAGTACTTACAACTTCACTAAGTACTACACAACTTTTTATAAACAGTAAGCCGAACGACTTTTCTCGATCTTCTTTAGGCTCTATTGCCTACTGTCTTGCCACCTGACATGTTGCGTAGCAACATTCATTAGTATAAAACTAATATGAATTTAGATATACAAACTTTACGAGTTTACCATAAATCACATTCATTTGTATACAAAGCGACAAGTTTTCAACGTACGTAATTCAGTCCAAAGGCCGTAGCCGAGAAAATGTCAAAGCATTTCTCAGTTTTTCGTAAGCTGTAGGTTATTCAGTTGTCAAAAATACATGATCACTCATACGATGATGTTCAATATAAAACGGTGTGCTTATTATCGAAGGTGGGAGCTACCCCCCAATGCATCATTGCATTCCATGGTATGACGTCGTCCTTTCCACATTTGTTGTGGCTCAAACCACCGCTTTTCTCACCCCAGCAATCAGGTTAACACCGTTTGAACAAGATGTCTCCTTATGATCAACTTTTATCAAAATCCATGGATCAACACACAGCATTTACGATAGTCAAAACGTTCTATCATTCAACGTATCTAAGCACGGTTTAATCAAAAATTAGTTTCCAACGGGAATAAATATTTTCTTTCAAATAATCACCTACTTGAACATGTTCTTTAAAATGAACGAGTAAAGAACATATATCCGGACTCACCTCATATCGCATTACGTAATACAACAATTTGCACCGACAATGTCGCTGCGCTTGAATCCTATAACAAGGAATGCAATGTTTCAATAACTTATTTCTAGCTTCCCATTTCCAATGACAACATCTTTCTAGACTCGACACATCAGCATTGTATGCTTGACCCTCTCAAATTATGAGAGATAATGAGGTAAATGGATTACTCTAACCCTCCTAATGTTCCAAAGTCAAAGTACATAAGTTTGGGCGATTATAGGGTCAAAATGCAAATTTGCTTAAATTTACCTCAATGGAAATCAGCTTGAGAACCTATTCAAATGAAGTCCAAAGTTCACCAAATTTGATAAGGTACTAGTTTAAGATATTGGGAGAATCTTATATAAAGAACAAGAGGTCGAAAATGGCCTCTAAATGGGTAAAACCTCATTGGAACAGAACTAGTCCAAAACAAATACAATTTATGCAAAACGAGTTTTCTCACAATCTAATCGTCGAAACTTCGTGATTCAAATCGGAGATGTTAGGTAGACATTGAAGTAGTTGTGTGCCAAATTTCATGGTTATCCGATGTTAGGGAGGCTTCTAAAGTTGAGGAAAAATTTTGGCAAAACTTGAAGCATCATCCAGATGGTGAACCGACAAACCAAAGCTGCATCCAGCACTGCAACCGGCTCTGCAGCAAGATGTTGTAGAGTTTGAATTCTTTGACTGTTCTTCCATGGCAGACTCATGTTTCTTCTACTAAATCTACTATTACTGCAAATTAAGGCCTAAAACAAACCTAATATGGTATAGGAAATAGAAATCAACAACAAAACCTTAAAGGAAGCAAATAATTAGTAACTACTATATAATTTGGGTTTGAGAGCTGCTTCTCGCTCTCTCTCTCTCCCCCCTCTTAATTCTCACGGTTTACAGCAACAAAATGAGAAAAGAGGTGCTTGGCATGGCTTAAATACAAGCCTTGAAGAGGCAAGCTTGAGGTGTCCTCAAGCTGCACCATGGAAAACGTTAAAACTATTGTCCTGATGACAAGTCATAAACTGGTTACTCGCCTATTGGAAAATCATTGAGTGTTTTCCATCCCGCGGCTCTACCCTACAACCTTCCTCATAAACCGCATAATACATTGGATGCTACGCATTCAAGCCCCGAAAATCATACTACATACTTAACGTAATTTCGCAATAAATTCTTGATCGCTGATTAAATTAAATTAACCCCCGATTACATCGTTTATAATTACGATTTTACTCTATTGATGCCCGAAGCACGGTCAGGGTCTCACATCTTGGTTTTCTCTCCTCTTCTCCATTGCCATGGCTTGTCATGGTACTTATGCTAACATGATCAACACAACAACCAGAAACCTCCGGACAATAGCAACCCCCAACACGACGATTAGTGGTGTTGTACCCCTTACTTTGGTGGGGTGTTAGGCCCCTTACTTTGGCGGCAAAGAGAACCAGTTCTGGAAAAGTGTTGAGAAGTCCTTTCTTAAGGCCATTGTCCTCTGATTTCTTTTTCTTTCTCTTACAATACCTTTTGAAGACGCCAAACTGGATCCTCCTTTGTATCTGCTAAGGTTCCATATTGAGAGCAAGGACTCTCCCATTCCTTTACTCATTATAATGCCACTTTTTTCAACCCCGCAATTCTGGGTCGATTGGGTGGAGTATATTATTTGCAAACCCATCGTGCAACTTTGATGAAGGTTCGTATTTTGGACACGGTATGCTTATCTCTCCAATTGGATATGCCGAGCTACAGTGCCAACCTAGATTTCGCTCTCTTAGTTAGTACAGCCGCAATGCTTATACCTTTATGAATCTTTGGATGACTTCCCACACAGTTTGAAGGACGTGGTGGTCTTAATGCGGTTGAATGTTTGCAGCACGCACCCTTTTGATCCTTTTAACCTCTATCCTTCTAATCTTGAAATTATGTGCTCACTCCAAGAGGAGCTTACAAAGGTTGTGAACTATAGCTCACGATTCAAACCCTCTTACAAGTAGTAGGTTCACCGATCTAAACCCAACAGGACATCGTGGGGTTGGTGACTATGACACTTTTCAAACACATCCAGCTGGGGAAAAGGATGAGTCGGTGGCAATTGTGCAGAGCATTCAATGTTCCAAAAATTACTATGTGCTAGTCAAGCAGAAGAGGGACGCCTAGCCCCTAGGCAAACTAGTCAGAGACTAATCAGCGACTACAGATTACTCAGTTTTTTATTATTTTAAACAATATTTCTCCCTCGCCCCTCCAAAGTTTGAATAATGATGACATAAAAATAGGAAGAAATGAATCAAGATGAAAGTAACAACGTAACACTAGAAAGTAAGTAGTAACAACAAATAACTAATAAAACAAAGTTTAATTTCAAAGTTCAAAACCTAATGAAATTAATAAATTAACACATAAAATGCTAAATATATAAAAGACATCAGAATTTATTTAAATAATTGTAATTTGACACCAATTTGTTTACAAAATTTACTAAATCAACCTGCCGATTAATCAGAATAGCAAATTACTTGATACTTGTTCTCAACTAATGACAATTCGTGTAATATACAACTGAAAAAATAAAGTTGCGGCGTGAGACCACTGTTGCCTAACATCTAGGTGCCGACTGGTCGGTCTGCCACCACCTAGTGCCTAGGTGACAACTAGTCAACTTTTAGAACATTGACAAAGATCAAATGGACTCAGCACTTTGGGCATTTTACGTGTATTTTTTCTCAATGTTTGTGGTTCTCGATCACCGTCTTGAAGGGCCAAGCCCAGGCATCTCGCGCGCTACGTTTGGCCCGAGGCAGTTTCATACTACTGACTCCACCATTTTTGGGGAGACTATCGTACCAAAGTGACAAGATTCATGTTGATATCCAATGCTTCCTAGGTAGGAATGATTTAGATTACATGGTTCACACTAAATTCCTAATTGCCTTATTTTTCGTGCATAATGCACGATGGGCCAAGGAGTTTCAAGGCCCCAAGCCGGGCAGAAAGGACTTGGACACGTACCGCTACTGTGTGGACAATCTGTGGGTGAATCAAGTAAAGTCTAAGTGCTTTGCATAGGTTCAAAATTTTCTTTTATCATGGTGTTCTGATCACAATTCTTTCATTGATGCAAGTTCAGTAAGGAGTTCGGAAAGCGCTAGGCTCGGAGTCCCTCACCATGAGTCGCAACGTAGCAAGGAGTCGCGTTTTGCTATAGTCTTCCCTTGGTCGCTAGTCATACCTGGGCGACAGGGTTTCACGTCATGTCTTTCATGTTGATGTTCCTTGAGTTACCTTGCCCTCCTCTAGCGGGAATTTGGACTACAGCCCACTACACATTGGCGGAGCTAGTGGAGTTCACAAAAGAGGTGTCACCTGTCGCTGTTGCTCAGCAGGACAGAGACTGTGACACATTTGTGTCTACATGCTTAGCGAGTTCCCTTGGCACCTACGAGTTTAGACAGGCGAAGATACTGGCCTGTTTGGAGGTGGTGGTAGTTGTAGTCCGTCTCCGCGACGTGGTCAAGGGGAGGTAACCATGACCGTAGCTCGCAGAGGCCGATCCTAGAGGGGTGCGTCACGAGGGGCGAGGACCCTCCGGAGGCTTCCGTAGACATTTCTCCATAGCTGGAGTATATGTATGTTGTGTACAAGGGCTTCCCACCTCATCAAAGCTATTGCACTAAGCACAAATTCTCTTTATCCAAGGATGTAGGTAAAGAGATTTCAATAGGCATGGTGCAAATGTCTTACATTAATTTTCTCAAGGAACATTTCGAGGAGAGAAGTTTGTAATATCCTTCTTTAGATTATCACGATTAGGTTATGATTTTAGAATAATGGACCAAAAAGTAGAAAAAAAAAATTCTTGGAGTTATATTCCTACTTCTTGAAGTGAAAAGAAAAGAAATTAAGGCAATAAGACAATTTGCATGACATGAGTTGGTTGACTCATGTCATTCTTGAGCAATTTTCGATTTTCATGAATCTATACATGTGCGTGTGGGTTAAATGGATAAGGGGGAGAGTGGGAAGAAAAAAAAGCAAAACAAATCACCAATAAATATGCAAGTGTACGTGCCCATCCATCTTATGTTACTGTGAAGAGAGTAAGGACAATGAAAGATTAAATGAGAGAAAACCGGAGGAAACTCTATGTTTCTATTGGGTTCGGGGAAGGGGAGATAAGAAAACTTGGGATGATCAAAATCGTGTTGGCCACATAGACGTGCATGCATGGATGCATAACTTGCGCATGAAGGGCAAAGAGGAAAATATTGTATTGGGCCGCGAAGGGTTGTTACTCTTTGTTAGTCCATTGTTACTATACCAGACATCTTAAATATCATCTATATTGCCTATTTTATTGTTTCTTAACCAATTTTGTAAACTTATAAGAACTAATTGAGGACTTTTGATAAAAGAAGTCAACATTATTCACGACAATACATTATTTTTCTATCCAATTAAAGGGAGCGACTAACGAAAAGGGATAAACAAAATCAAAATGCTAGAACAAGTGTGTCTAATGCGAGCATAAGTGTAAAAATCATCAACTCATTTTTTAGTGAATACTTTTGCAACTCCTCAAAGATAGCAAAGCTGACGTGAATGTAGTTGACAAGAAGTTTCAAAGTACGAGGAAGGTGATGCTATGTCGAAAGAACATTTGCAAGGCATCAAAACCCAATCAACAAAAGAAATGACCATAACCAAGGTTGGTGGGGCTTTAGGCCGAATAGGGTTGCAACAAGGTATGTTTGCCCAAATGTTTATGGTAATGTTAATGGCTTGGAGTCCCCTCTGAAGAACAAGAGAATCCCACTCAGAAAGAGCTATAAAAAGAAGAGGATCGTGACGACAGTGACCCATTTAAATTTTTAGCTTCTATTGACTCTCAAACAAGCAATTACGTAGTCAAGCTAGAAAGATTTGATTTATCAGAGTTCAAGATTTTGTTTGTATTCTACATGTGCTTAGTCAACCTTGTCAATAGCTTGAGAATTAAGGTCAATTGGCACAAGAAGAAAGTCTAGCAGCTAGCATTTTCTAAGTATTTGACCTGCTAGAGTGCCAGAGTACAATATTTCGACTGGAACTCAAGGTCGAGTTCTTACCTTTGTCTAGGAGAACATTGTGGAACATAAGGGTCCTCTATGCGGGTGGAACATTTTGGTCCAAGAAATATTTTTGTTACTACCAATATCAATATTTATTAGGATAAGATCTACAAAATAATTACTTGTGACATTTTGACATTTGCTTCCTAATAGGTTTGTGTTTCAAATTGTTACTATGATTTTAGGTTCCTTTTGTTATTAGGATTTTGGGCCTACAAATACTCTCTCTTGATGTACTATTCAAAATGGGTTGAATCGACTAACAAAAAATAGTTTTAAGGATGTGGCCCTTTGTGTTGCCCATATATGAAATCAAATATCATGTAAGAACCATTACCGGAAATGTAGACAACAAAAAGTTTCTTCTGCATCTTGGCCTCAACTATTGCATCAGTAATAGAACCATCATAAGCAAGAGCAGAAACAGAATTCTCCATCTGTTCAAATTGAATAAAGACACAATTTAGGATTTGAAAATTCCTCCTCGGAGATAGTTATTACACAGAAAGCTCAGATGCAGGTATGATTACAATTCATGGATTCCATCAAAAGTTTAAGGATGAAAACTTCACTTGTTGACCAGACTCATTTCACCTTGAGCAAATCTTTAAAAGGACTATTAGTCTACAATCAATATGCAAATAAAGACTTTAGAACTAAACAAGCATAGTCACGGAGCAACTGGGCAATGTGCGATGAAAAATTATAAAAACGAAAGAAAAAAGCCACACAAAATTAGGGTTCGGATGGCTTGGTCGAGTTGGACAAAATCTCAGCACGCTTTGGAAGAAGCTAATAATCCACCCAAAAACAAACCTCAGAAAATATTAATCCTATTTTCCTACGTGTCAAAAATGATGTATAAATTTAGTAAACCAAGAAAAATCAGCAAAAAAATCAAAACAAGACATAACTGAACCTTGGACTTAACATCAGGTTAAACACTTGAAGTGCTTGTTGAGAGTACATGTATGGTGTATTATTTACATCTAAGGTACCATGACACATATGGATGGATGGATGGATGGATGGAAACTCATTATCTACTAAGTAGATAATGACCGTAGATCTATAATCATCCATATCTCCAAAATATAGCTACCAAAGAAGATTGAATATTAGTAATAACTGTTATTAACACAGCTTGCAATAGATTCTAGGGAGTGATTTACATTCTGGAATCTAGGAAGCTATGCCAATGTCTTTGTGTTATGTACTAATTATGTTGAAAAAAATTGCATGTGATTTACTAAATATCATAAACCAAGTAATGGTAGGATTTATGGTTAGCAAGTTAGATAGTGGAATAAGTTGGTGTGCAATGTGGATTTTTTGTACGGTACTCAATTGGTGGAAGGATATCTTTTCCTTGTATAAATACGACATCTATGAATCAATAAGAAGTTGAATATAAGCATTAGTCTCAACAGAAGGTCGGTTCTCCTCAAGTTGAGCCAATTAGAGGTCTTTCCCCCATGAAATAAGACTCTTCTCTCTCTCTTAACATTCATTTTTATTACGTTTTACAGGTAGGTTCGATCGAGTGGTACCAGAGCCGTTGATTATCGACATTGGTTTTACCACAAGATTTAGTGGATTCAGTACACAAATAGGTGCAAAAGATGAAGGCAATTATCTTGAAGATGATCAAGAGGACCACGCAATTCAATAAATCTCTAAAAGAGATTAAGATGTCGATCAGAGAATAAATTATGAAGACAGAAATTCCGATTCCCACATTCATGATGTATTTCATGAAGTAGACGATCATCGATGAAGATAGAATAATTAGGTCTCCCAACATTCTACTCTATCAACGAATTTTCTTAGGGTCACTCGGAATTTCGAAGTTGGCAAAATGATTAAATGTTTTCATAGCAACTTTCAAGAGAATCAGGACTAGCGTTTGTGCAAGTCAGTCAGATGCTATGTTCATAAACCAAGTAGTTCATCGTATATATAAAGAATCATTATGTTACAATATCTCAATCCTAGTGGACGTGGTACGAAATTTGTGTATCATCATTCTTGAGAGCAATGTGATCCTAAAGGGTTAGGATTCTTAGGCACATAATCGTTAAGAATATTTGTATTTGTTTCATGTGTACTACAAATAAAGTAGCTGAGGGAGTTATGGTTAGTGGATTAGATTCTAGAATAAGGCAGTTTGAGTCAGTTTCCCTACTAATGCAGTCCCATAAACAAATACAGAAGAAACAGGGTTAACAATTTGCACTAAACCTGTCTGATCAACCCCAATCAATCTCTGATACCCTAAATTGTAACCCCGAAATCATAATAGTATCAAAGTCGCATTGAAAAACAATCAATAATTTCAAAGAACATGGCTATATGGCTTCTTTCTTTCCATAGAACATAGGGGATTAAAATCTCCCCTTAGCATAACTACTGAGGTTCCAAATTATTCATAAACTCTGGGGCGTTATACGACAATAGTTTTGAATTTCACATTGACACACCAAATATTCATACTAAAAAACACTAGAATTCATAAGAAACCGAGATACCCCCAATACCACATACAAGAACTCGACACTCAGTATTCTCTCAAATTACTAGGAAAGCGCCTGTCAATTGATTATCAAAGTCATGTGCAGATAATACGTGATATGTTCTACTATGCAAGGGAGAGAGAGAGAGAGAGAGAGAGAGAGAGAGAGAGAGAGAGACCAGGCCACAGAAGAGCAGTAAACCTACGAATTGAACCCTTTGTCTTCAGATATCAGCAATGATTGAACGGAATTTCCTTCATGTTGGATATAAAGGTGACTTACGATTGATTCTATTTTAATTCGTCTCAAGGACTAAATTGCATTTAGAATAAAATTAAAAAGTCAAATATAATTAACATAGTGGGTTATTTGTAGTATTATTTTTTAGAGTAAAATCATACTCCAAACTAAATAATTATTTTACCAAAATGACCCAATTCAAACCCCTTACCCACAAAACTTACCACTCAATTAAAATCTCACCCAATTATACTTAAATTATATCAAAATTTGAATGCATAATTTCTTTTTTTACTCATTGTAATAATTTTAGAATATTGTAAATTCAAATAGTGAACTAACAATTAGGATGAGGATTTTTGAGGATTTTTAAATAAACAAGTACTCAAAGAAACTCATTTAACTCCAATTTTTTACTATTTGGTTACGGAAGTAAATTTACAGTTATCCTTTTTTTCGGTTAAAATGGACAAGATGAAAAGTTATTGTTGTTAACTAATTATCTTTACAATAAATGAGATGGCAGATATATAAAAAAAAACTCATACAAATTACTATGCAATGGCATTTGACGGTATGAGAAAAAGATAAATGTATTTTTTTTTTTAGGAAAGTCAATAACAAAAAGTAAAAAGTAAAAAAAAATTGAAAACTTTTAGAATTTTATTAAAGCCAAAAAAAGTTCAATTGAGACAATTTTTCACTATCGTTCATGTTTTTAGGATAGTTTGTATTGACTTTTTCTTAAACTACAGTTATTGTTTTTATTTTTATCTTATTTTTATACTTTTTTATATATCATCAAAACGAATTATTAATATAAAAAATCTGGCCAAAACTAAAAAAAAAATATTAAACATCAATTATACTCACTGTCTTTAAAAAAAATTAAGTTAAACTTTTTTCTATACTTAGCAATAAGAAAACTTAAGCTATCATATGATGTTATGCTATTACTAAGCAGTAAGGAAACTTTTTCATTTTTCAACAACAAATAGCATATGGCATTTGGAATTTGGAGTTTGAATATGGCATTTATGTAATTATGCAATTTAAAGCCAAGTATAGAAAAATGATAGCATAGTTAACTAAGGTGAAATCAATGTTTTAGCGAAAGGCATTTCAGAATTTTGATGAAGCAGAACATGAAATATAAAATTTAATCTATCTTTTATCCCAGTAATTAAATACTTGACAGCTCACATATTCCTTGTACAACTATTAATATTGGACCTTAACAACAACGGACAATTTTTATTTTAGTCTCAGGACTAATTTATCCTTACTAATTAGTCCGACAATCAAACCTGCCCAAAGGGTAAGATATAAAATTATGTTGAATTATACGTGGGTATGATATCCAGTGCATATAAGACTAGATATAAATGGAAGAATATCCCATGTCTATTTATAATGGATATCCTAGGATGTGAATTTTGATACGGTGAGACTTGAAATTTAATTGTCCACTTTACCCCTCGTAATTACCGACACCCTAATTAGTCCTCCAATAAAAGAGTGACATGTGGCACTGCATTGTGGAGGTGCCCGCATTCGTAAAAGAGTATAGGAAGTGCTAAATGATATCATTTCATCTTCTAGGGCCAGTTTTATTACTCTTGTGAGCTGAGGTACGCAGAGGAGAGAACGACGACGTTCCATGTGCATAGGCAGTTATTTCAACTGCTATGCATCTCCACATTTAAAGCGGGAGAATATGAGAAGACGTGAAGTTATGGATATAAGTTGAAGGGGAACGTACTTGAGTACATCAATCGTGGCCTGATCTTACATCGAAGGAAGCATAACATCTCAGGATTCAAGCGGGAAAATTCAAGTAAGGAAAGTGCCAAATACTGATTGGTTTATAAATAAGACCAATGGTGAGAAGGAAAATGAGGACGAATCTCATACAAATTGATATTTTTCGTACTTGTTCTTTCTTTCCTGTATTAGCTTAGCGTAGCCATAGCAGTATAAAAACGTCATGACCTATAGCTTAACATTATGTTTTGATAATATTTATTTAGTTTTATAAAAAAATAATATTTTTACTCAAGGAATCTCTTTAATTTTTCTTCCTGTATATATAATTATCTAATATAAAGTATATATACATTATAACTTATCAAATCAAGAAAAAAACTCTTATAAGTCTATTAAAATAAATCAATGTAACTTACCTATAATATAATAATGTTTCATTTTTTATTAAAACTTGAAATATTGACTTTGGTTGTTTTGAATAATTATTTTTATATAGCATATTGTAATTGAAATATATATTTTTAACTCATCGTTTTAATATATAATGTAAGTGTTGCAAAAAATAGTCAATATAGCTTATTATTTTTCTTTTATTTTCTATGTACATGTACGTATATATAATTGACGAGGGTCAAAATGTAATCGAGAAAATACATTAATTCCCACCGGCAAAAGATTTAGTTCGGCACCAAACAGAAGATACATCAGGACACATGTGCCGATCACGTGAGGGTATGGCCAACTTGAGAAGAATTACCCAAACTTTATTCGGGCCGAGAAAGTCGAATATACAACTAGCCGATCTTAGGATGATGGCTTGGTAAGCAGCCGATCTAAGAAAGGTGGCCCAACATTTTGTCGACTTGAGAAGGGTGGTCCGAGATACCATCGACCTGAGAAAGGCGATGAGTGACTGATATTCCGAGATAAGACAGAATTCTGAATAAGTTGGGATACAGTTCTAACAGATATTGATAAGAAATTCACGACCAATTTAATTAATACGAGAAATATTGATTGAATAAAACTCTAATAGTAGAAGGTAACTGCTTGATAGAGAGTTATCTCATTAGTGGCCAATTAGAAGACATTTCACTCCATTCGAATCCTAAGAGAATTAAGATTAATAAAAAATCTATAAATAAAACTCCACGTCAACAGAAAAAGGTACATTCTAACTCGTGCATTAATTCGCTTGCTAATAGAGAATATTAGTTTGAGTTTTATAGTTTATCCTGTGAGCTTTGCCTAACTTAATTATCGGAGTATCTTCTTGCCACAGTAACAGAGGGCTCTTTGACGATTTATTATTTTGCAGATCACAGGCTCACCAAATTGAGAGCATTGTTTTTGCTGGATAGTGAGGTATTAGCTTTCCGTCTTGATTGATAAAATTTACCCATCTACAATTAGCGCCGTCTGTGGAAAAACTAACAACTCATGGCTAAAACACCTAAGAAAGATTAGGAAAAATAACACAATGGGAGGGACAAGTCTAAGTATCCTCCCCTGATTCCTCAGAAAATCAAGGGGACCCAAGAAAAAAGTTCCTAAGGTCCCACTCCCGAAACTAGCTAGGTGGCAGTCTGGAGAATAGGCGTTGCCTCCTACCATCCCGCTACCGGTCACACCATCAATGGCTCCCCCGCCACAAGTAGCATTGCCATTGGCTCTGGTAGAGCAGTGTCCTGATCCTCCGCGAGAAGCCGAGAGATCGAGGACAAGAGACAAATCTTGGACATCAACCCAGAATGAGGGAGAGAGAGGATCTCGAACTCATGATGGATCTCGCCGAGACGAGAAAAATAGTAACATTGGCCGGGTCCAAAGACGAGACTAGGAGATTGAAAAGATGAGGCGTTATGTACGCCGTATGTAGGGAGAAAATCGAAATCTTTACAAACAAAAAGATCCTACTCGGCAAGCCGTATCAAGACGTGACGAACATTCGGAGACCGGCCCTTCACGTTGGGATAGACGTCGCGAACAGATTCAAACATGGGCAAGCTACCTCCAGTCCAACCGCTCCCTGACATACGCAATTTGACTGAACCATCGGGCAGGAATGGCTCCAAATGTTAATCATACGATGGTGGCTCTAGTAGCACCCCCAGCTGCTCAAATCCCTGACATGAGGGCATAGTTGAATCAGCAATTGGTTTTGAACCGACCGGAAAACGATGAAAATCATAATGAATTGCAACAACTGGTAGTGTCACCATTGTCAGTTCAAATCGAAACGGAGGACTTATCCATAAAGTTTGTCCCTCAAAAGTTCTCTATCTACAATGGACGAACGGACCTGATGACTCACATCAAAGGATTCGTGAACTCGATGATGATTTATGTAGGCCATGACATATTGCAAGGTTTTTTCTTAAGTTTGGGGGAGACAGCCCTGAATTGGTTCTAGACCCTCCCTTCTAGGTCTATCACTAGTTGGAGACAATTGGAAAACCAGTTCCTCAAGCAATTTGTAGCCAACCGAGCTCAAAAGAAGTATATAAGTACGCTCTTGGCTTTAAACAAGAGATTCGATGAGGATCTAAGGCAATATGCAAGCAGGTACTATGCCACTTACAACGAAATCGGAGACTGCACAATGGCCTACGCAGTAGAGTCTTTTAGGTTGGGATTATCATCCCGAAAACGATTAAGGAAATCCCTTACTATTGATCCTCCCAGCACCATTGTTGATCTAATGTGGAGGGTAGAAAAGTACGCAAAGTTTGAAGACGAGATCTGCCGAGATACAGATCGACCTGCCAGCAAGATGCATAGGAGTGCAGCAATTAAACCAGCAACAAAGAGGCCAAGAACTGAAGTAGCTGAAATAGCGCAAGTAGGGAAAGAATGCAAATCGCCTAGTCCACAGGCATATAGAGCAATTCAGACTATATTCAATACCCCGATCTTCAATCTGATCTGGCCGTTAAAAAATGAGTCCTTCTAGAAGTGGCCGCCAACCTCAGGGGGAGAACTCGTAAGGCGAGATACGAACAGAGATTAGTGTAGCTATCACCAAAACAATGGCCACACCACGGAGAAGTGTAAAACGCTTAAATAGTTCTTAGAAGAACTAGTTGAAGCCGGGCACCTCAAACGGTTTGTGGCCGACTAGGGGGCAGCCATAGATTCAATCTGCACTAACGCACACGAAATCCTCTGAGCAGGAGATAATGGCAACTGGGACCATCCATGTCATACATGCCGCGACGCCAATCTTGGACAAAAAGGAGATTCGGCTCCAGCGACGCCGCGAAGGACACGAGCATCATGTTCATCATCTTGGCAAAAAACAAAAGGAGACCGAGACGAAAACATAAACAGTGATATCCTTTTCTAACAAAGATTTAGAGTGGGTCACCCATCCCCACAATGATGCATTAGTGATCACGCTGCTTCTTGACATCATTAACACAGAGGGAATCCTAGTTGACTAAAGCGGCTCAACGGAGATCTTGTAATATGATGCCTTCAAGAAACTCAAGCTTAATAAAGCGGATCTACAGAAAGATGACATTCCACTTATAGGATTCATTGGGATCCATTACTATTCCTGTACGGGTAGGAAAAGTCACCCTGGACACTGACTTTTTAGTTGTAGATGTGCCATTGGCCTACAATGCGATCGTAGGGAGGACTTGGCTCCATCGAATGGGTGCAATCCCCTTCACATATCATCAAATGTTAATGTTTCCCGGTAAAAAGGGGGTCGAATGTGTTCGGGGAAGTCAGACAATGGCGAGAAGCTATTATGTAACTTCCATAAAACACAAACCCAAAGCCGAACACGTGAAATCTATAGAGATCCCTGATCGGCCAACGATAGAGGATATTGAACATTACCCAGCTGATCGGGTAGTGGAAAAGCTCAAGCAGATATCGGCACATGAGTCAAATCTAGAACGATATTTTCTCATCGGAAAAGAATTATCTGAACAGGACGAGAAAATCTTGCTTCAGGTTCTTAAGGAACATATTGATGTATTTGCTTGGACACCTCAGGAGATGCTTGGGGTGAGCTCGGATATTATCTGTCAGCAACTGAATGTGGTTCTAATCCACAAGCCAATGACGCAAAAACGAAGAAGGTTGGCTATTCAACATATTGATGCTGTAATAGAAGAAGTATATCAGCTATTAGAAGCCGGAGCCATCATAGAAATTTACTACCCTGAGTTGTTGTCAAACACTATAATAGTAAAAAAGAAAAAGGGCAAGTGGAGGGTATGCGTTGACTTTACCAACCTCAACTAAACTTGTCCCAAAGATAGCTTCCCACTACCAAAGATAGATCACTTAGTGGATGCTACTGCTGAGTATAGGCACACGAGCTTTCTAGATGCATATCAAGGATATCATCAGATTGCCATGTATGAGCCGAACCAAGAGAAGACATCCTTCATAACTCCGCGAGGTCTATTCTGCTACAAAGTTATGCCATTCGGGTTGAGGAACTTGTGTTCAAAGATATGTTCGGGAAGAGCATGGAGGTGTATATTGATGATATAATTGTCAAATCTAAGGAAGCCGAGACCCATATCACCGATTTCTGCAACACCTTCAAGGTGCTTAGAGAATTTAAGCTCAAGCTTAATGCCTCAAAATGTGCTTTCGGGGTCAGCTTAGGGAAGTTTCTAGGACATCTGGTTACCAGAAGGGGTACAGAGGCCAACCCGATCAAATCATAGCCTTATAGAACCTCCAAAGTCCCCAGACCGTGAAGAAAGTACAAAAGTTAACTGGGATGGTGGCAGCTCTTAACAGGTTCATTAGCCGATCATCTGACCGATGTCGACCATTCTTTCAATTGTTGAGAAAGCAGTCCAAGTATTCCTGGGGAGAAGAATGCAAGAAAGCCTTTAACGAGATAAAGACTTACTTGGCAAACCCACCATTGATCATAACTCCCGAGAAGGGAGACATCCTTACACTATACGAGAAAGCCTTTCACGAGATAAAGACTTACTTGGTAAACTCACCACTAATCATAACTCTTGATAAGGGAGACATCCTCACATTATACCTTGCCATATCAGAACACGCGGTAAGTGCAGTACTATTAAAGAGCAAAGATGGCGAACAGACACTCATATACTACATGAGCAAAACACTACTCGACTCTAAAACAAGGTACGTCCCCCTGGAAAAGTTGATCTTATCCCTGGTTGTAGCTTCTAGAAAATTGCAACATTATGTTTTAGCCCACACCATTGAGGTACTGACCAATCATCACCTCCGCACTGTCTTGAGAAGAGCAGAGCTGTCGGGTAGGGTGGCTACTTGGTTTGTGGAGCTCGGGGAATATGATATCAGGTTTCTTCCAAGGTCTGCGATAAAAGGCCAGGTTTTGGCAGACTTTGTTGCAGAATTCTCACATGAATAGGCAAAGGAGTGTCGGCCATCTCAGAAACTAGCCTGCCCGAACAGGGACCATGGCAAGAACTCATGACCAATCAAACACCCTATTGGAGACTATATGTCGACGGATCCTCATGTTCTCGAGGGTCAAGAGTCAGAGTCGGCATCGTCATCTTGAAATCGAATGGGTGTTACTTTGAACAGTCTATTCGCTTGAATTTCAGTGCTTCAAATAATGTTGCCAAATACGAGGCACTGATCCATGGACTCAAATGCATGCATATTCTGAAGACAATATACGTGGCAGTGTACTGCGACCCTCAACTTATCCTCAATCAACTCAATGGCGAGTATGCCACTCGTGATGAGAAGATGACTGCATATGCTGAGAGGGTCAGAGCCGAATTGTCTAACTTGAAGAAGGTCGAAATGACCCACATCAACTCTAGGCAGAACGAGCACGCACATACCTTTGCATGTTTGGCTTCGACAATTCCACGGGATAAGCACCGAACCATATATGTAGATGCCATAGAGTCCCTGAGCATCAACAACCCAATAGCTGAGAAAGCATTGGATATCGATCTCGCCCCTAGTTGGATGGATCCAGTCATCTCCTACCTCACTGGGGGTACAGTGCTCGAAGATAAAAAGGAAGCTCACAAGCTACGAATCAAGGCAGTACGTTTCTAGCTCTCACCAAAGCAAGAGTTGTACAAAAAGTCTTACACCAGTCTCTACCTAAAGTATCTACATCTGAACTTAGTACAAAAGTTCTTGTATGAAATTCATGAAGGCACCTATGAAGGCCATACTGGGGGGCAGGTCCATTGCCCACCGAGTTATATCTCAGGAATATTGGTGTCCTTGCATGCAAGAAGTATGTACAAGCTTGAAAAAAGTGTTAGAAATTCACCCCGATCACCCATCTTCTAGCTGCCGACCTCGCGCTGCTCACCAGCCCCTGGCCCTTTGCTCAATGGGGTTTAGACATCGTTGGTCCCCTTCCAAAGGCCACAGGTGAAAAGAAGTACCTCATGGTCGGCACTGACTACTTTACAAAGTGGATAGAAGCGAAACCTCTTGCCAATATCACAGAGAAAAACGTTGAGAAGCTTGTTTGGCAAAATATCATCACCAGATTTGGCATTCTATATGCCATTGTCTCTGATAATGGGACTCAATTTCAAGGCAAGTTCAAGACCTTTTGCTCACAGTACAATATCCGAAACTGCTATGCCTCAGTGGCATATCCTCAATGCAATGGGCAGGCAGAAGCTTCCAAAAAAACGATACTCGGAGGTATCAAAAAACGGCTAGAGAAAGCCAAAGGCAAATGGGTAGAAGAGCTACCGTTGGTCTTATGGGCATATAGGACCATAAGACCAACGAAGCTATCATCCCACTGGAAATTGGCCTCCCGACTATCCGAATTGAACTGATGGAACAAGGAGGAAATGACCAAGCTTTGGTCGTAGAGCTTGACCTTGCCAACAAGAAAAAAGAACTAGCTATGATTAGATTAGCATCCTACCAGTCCATCCTGTCTAGGTCATACAACAAAAGGGTCCATCAAAGAGAATTTGAGCTCGGCGACCTGGTATTCTAGAAGGTTATGGGAAACACAAAGGACCTAGTGGATGGCAAACTTGGGATCAACTGGGAAGGCGCCTACAGAGTTGTAGGACGGCTCGGGAAAGGCACCTACAAGCTCCAAGATCTTGATGATAAAGAAGTTCTGCATACTTGGAATGTCTCAAACTTCAAAACATTTTATCAGTAGTTTTGAATTTCTTTCATGCATTTATTATTGTCTATTTACAACACTCAATATTGATGAATAACAGCATTACTTTTGGTTTGTTCATTATGCATAAATTCAATAAGGTTGTAAATGTCATAACTACCTTCACTGCTTCATTGGGGGGCAAGAGTGACATACCCGAACATACCTGAGAAAAGGATGAGTTTAAACTTGAGAAAAGTTTAAAATCCGAACATACCTGAGAAAGGTATGAATTTAAACTTGAGAAAAGTTTAAAAACCGAACATACCTGAGAAATATATGAGTTTAAACTTGCAAAAAGTTTAAGACACCCAAACATACTTGAGAAATGTATGAGGTTAAACTTGAGAAAAGTTTAAAAGCCGAACATACTTGAGAAATGTATGAGTGTAAAACTTGAGAAAAGTTTGACATGAGTTTCAACTTAAGACAAGTTTGAACACCCGAACATATTTTAGCAAGGTATGAGCTTTAAACCTGGAAAGATTTGAAACTTTACCATATTTGCCAAAAGTACAACTTGATAAAAGTTTCAAAAAGTATATAGCCGAATTTGAGAAAAGTTTGGCTTAGTATCACTCAAGCAGAGTATGACCACAAGATTGTGAAAAATCAGAAGGAATTACGGATACCTTGTATTCATTCATAGACAAAAATAGAAGCCAAGTGCAAAGTCAAAATGCAAAGTGACAATTGTATCTGTAAGAGACAAGGCACATGAAAAGAACGACATCATTCAAACAATGTCAATTGGGCCATCCGGAGGGATTTTCTCCCCTTCAACGTTGTTGTCGACGTCAACAACCTCTTGATCATCAGTTGTCAGGTCGGTAATGCCACCATCAAGAACCTTCGCTTCGACATCGACAGTCTCCTCTTCGGTAATTTTGGACGAATGAGGGATCTCTTTATATAGAGGAGAGTCTTCGGGCATGTTGCAGACCTTAAGTGTCGCCCTCCATCCAATAGCGAGAAAGTCTTCTTGAAGGTCGAGGATTTGGTTATTCAGAAAATCCTCGGCAGCTTCATCCACGCCATGCTTATAAGCTTTGGTCTCAAGCGAAGACGTCTCATCAACATGCTTCACCTTCAAAGCTATCATCTCAGCTAGCAGGTCAGCAGTCTTCTTTTTCTCCTCGGCCAGAAGGTGCCTAAAGGATTCGGCCCTCTGGGCGACCTCCAATGCTTTTTTCTTGTAATCATCGGCTTCATCTTGGGCCTAGGCAAACTTCAGCTTAAATTCACGAGCATCGGCCTCCGCCGACATCAGCCGCGTCTCCCGATCTTGGCTCTGCCCAAGGCACAACATGGTCTTCTGGACGGCCTAAATAAACGACACAGTTTATGAGACATTGCGCAAACCCTAAGAGAATTTCTAAACACAAGTACTTACAAAGATATTGTGAGCAATCACAGTCCGCATCAAGGTGCGATCATCAGCTTCACCATAGGGCTCTACGTCCCTTGGCAATAGTAGTGCATCAGCAAAGGTTTGAGCAACATTGAGATTGCCGGCTGTGTCGGCAATAGTGACGGGCGTAACGCCATTTACAAGGAAAGTAGGGGCCCAAGTATCAGCCTTCTTGGGAGCCCTAACTCTTCCCCTACCCTTAGAGGAACCAGCAACATGCGCCTTCACCAGTCTCCTCCTCTTGGGCTCCGTGGTCACCTCTCCGGCATCGGTTTGCACAAAGGATAGATTTTCCTGTGCGTTGCCTTCTTCGGCTCTTCTCTTGGCCGAAATGAAGCCAGAAGGCTTCTTGGCCTCCGTAGGCGTGACCTTCTTTCGCTCCTCAGCAATAGCCTTATTTTTCTACTTGATCAGATCTTTCAAGACCAACATGTTTGGATTTCTCGACATGATTTCCCGGTTGATCTCTTCTTCATCCTCGGTATTTCAATTTAACCGAGATTGGGGATGTGAATTACACATTAATATGGAAGAGAAAGAGGAACTTGAAGCGTCTCTGGTAGCAGCAATGGTAACACGATGTGGTTCCCTAAGGTAGGGCAGCGGAATGCCTTTAGGGATAGAGCTTTTAGTATCCTCGGAGACCACCTCAGCTATGTGAGCCTTATCCTTGATATATCCCCGGTAGGAAGGATTATAGCAAAGAAGGACCTCGGTGGATCTTGGTACCTGTTCTTCAATACCTGTGTAACCCATCACTTGCTTCAAATCCTCCGGATGTGTGGTGTGGATTTGTCAGCCTCGGTTTGCATTGATAGCTGCAAACAAAACAGAAAGAGAAACAAATGTTATGAATCGAAGCCGAGAAGGCAGAAAGATGTATCAAGATATAGAACAGAGATTGATGAGACTGCTCGAGACTTTGAGGCACAAGGATCCGCGTATGCTCAGGTTCATTAGAAGAAAATTCCCAATTGCCAGAAACAATTAGGAAATTGTCGTTGTATCCTCTATTCGAATCGAGAAGATGGATAACTATTTTTTCATGACTCCTGCGAGATTTGAGATATCATTTCTCGTCTTTGTGGTAGGACATGTTGTAATTATAGTTAATATCTCAAAGACCTAAGTTGGTATTACACAGTTTGTTCAGGCGCACTATACCCATTGTTATACGATAAGTATTTATGGAAATATGCATCAGGTTTAGCTGATAATAGGCCAGAACCCTGCGAAGCAAGGGATGGAGAAGAAATCTGACTCCACCCTCAGTAATAGCCATCAAGGGTATATGGATTGAATCCTCATCCTGAATCTTAGGATGAGCCTCAGGTCTATTGATTTCTACAACTATGTCGTCTGGAATGTTACAACGACGACAGAATTCTGCTATGCTCGTTGGAGTGGCGAAGTGCCTACGAAAAATCCCGATATTCAGAGGATGAATACGGGAGAAATGCATGCAAGAAAAAGGAGGAAGACAAGAAGTGTTCCAGACGACTTGCATAGAGGTGACGACGAAGACGAAGAACAGTGACAAAAAACGAAAAGGGAGGAAATAAGAATACTAAGTGAGTAGAGGGGAAAGGACAATAGGTTCTTCACCCCTGGAATTCAAATTAATTACCAGGGGGCATCGAAACAACACCTTTGGCATGCGCGAGAAGCGCATCTCTCCATAAAAGGCTGATAAACGGTCACGTCGCATTTAATGTGACAGAGCATGCTCCACACAACGGTCACACGAATAACAACTCAAGTTTAAAGCATGTCTCTTATGAGTAAACTTCACATAGCTTCATTTGCTCCTCTGATTCAGTAGAAAGCAGCCGAAGCTAGGGGCAATTAAAGAGGGTCAAAATGTATTCGAGAAAATACATTAATTTCACTTGGCAAAAGATTTAGTTCGGCACCAAACAAAAGATATGTCAAGACACATGTGTCGATCACGTGAGGGTATGGCTGACCTGAGAAGGATTACTCAAACTTTATTCGAAGGTTGAATATACAACAGGAAGATGGCTTGGTAAGCAGCTGACCTAAGAAAGGCGACCCAACATCCCGCCAACCAGAGAAGGGCGGTCCGAGATACCATCAATCCAAGAAAGGCGATGAGTGACTGATATTCCGAGATAAGTTAGAATCCTGAATAAGTTGGGATACAGTTCTAACAGATATGGATGAGAAATTCACGATCAATTTAATTAATACGAGAAGTATTGATTGAATGAAATTCTAATGGTAAAAGGCAACTGCTTGATAGAGAGTTATTTCATTAGCGACTAATCAGAAGACACTTCACTCCATTAAGAATTCTAAGAGAATTAGGATTAATAAAAAGTCAAGCTCCACATCAACAGAAAAATGTACATTCTAACTCGTGCGTTAATTTGCTTGCTAATAGAGAATATTAGCTTGAGTTTTATAGTTCATCTTATGAGCTTTGCTTGACTTAATAATCGGAGTGTCTTCCTGCCACAGCAACAGAGGGCTCTTTGACGATTTATTATTTTGCAGATCACAGGTCCACCAAATTAAGAGCATTGTTTCTGCTGGATAGTGAGGTGTTAGCTTTCCGTCCTGATTGAAAAAATCTACCCATCTACAATAATTACAATACATATTTTTATACACACATGTATAAATAAATAAATTAAATATCTGCAGTATTATATAAAGCCAACACTCAAGTTGGTGTGAACACCTTTTTTAGACTAGCTCACATTTGTGATTTCCCAAAATACCATGGCTACAATTTTTTTTTTTACAGTTTAATATACCTTTGCTCCAAATAACTGTAAGGTCACCTATGTAATTCAACTTTCCCATCCACGTACATAGTGCTTGCAGTTACCCTTTACCAGTTACAATCATCCTCACACCATCAGTCAATTCTCCTACTCTCTTACGGCAACAAATTCATTTTCGTCATTTTCCTCTCATATGTCCATTCTTTCTCTTGGTTGTAGCCATATATTCGTCCTTTTCCTTCTATATGCCTACAATAGTCATAAAGCATTGAAGGCAAACCCACCACCATAAAGCGCCAATCATCAAATTTTTTCCTAAGTGATTTTTTAAAATGTCAATAACTCTCAACGGTGGCTTCAAAATTCTGATTTTCCTGTGGAAGTAATTTGAAGAAGCCAGAGATCAACATTTGACAGAGCCACACCAATTACTAGCGAGATTTGGAGATTTTGGTAACACGTACTCACTCACTCTCTACTACAAAAACTTTGTACCTATGTACGACAATTTTATCTATTAAAGTCAACACCCAAATTGGTGTGAACCAAAATTTAAAACTGGCTCACAATTGTATGTAGCCTCTATTTCTGCTCAAAGTTTTTCCTATTTGTACATATATTTGTTTTTTTTTGTAGTTTTGACTACTTGACCATTGCAGAAATCGCAGGCGTGCTGCTCCAATTTTTGTCACTTCCGAATTGACAAGTCAAACAAATCATCAGTGGTCCTCGTTCGTGTACTCTCTCTCTCTCTCTCTCTCTCTCTCTCTCGTGGGTCTATTTTATTCATATCTTTGTATGCATATCCACTTTTCATTTTGAATTTTTGTAGTTGAAGTTCAATGTTCACTTTTAGGGGAAGAAAAACCTCCTATCTTCTTTGTTTATTTTTTTAAGTTCAGTGGGAAAAAAACTACACATACGTAGGAACATATATATGACAGATTTGGGTCCATATCTATGTTATCTGAGAGCCTCTAATTTGCTTACCCCAAAGGTGACGTAATACCTCCTGTAACGGTTAATAATTATAGCAAGCCAAACTAATACTAATAGTCCAATTAAGGGGTCAAATAATTAAATAAATAACTCCTATTTAGGGGGAAAAATTTATTTATAATTAATATATAATTTTCCTAATAGTTGACTCATTCATATTCTATTTCAAAATGTATAGTACATCCATTTTATTTATTCACTTTCACTTGCAATTTTTCCATAAAAGTGTAAAACTCCTAAAAGAGTAGTGCTGTAAATTCATGTGAATATACAAGGACAAAATTAAAAAGGAAGAAGAGAGTGGGGATGTAAGAACGAGAGTTAGTTTGGTGATTAAGGACTTTGTAGTAGACGTATGCTCCCTCCTAGGTTCTCCAAAACCATTACTGAATTAAAATTTTTGTTTCCATGTTGTTGATAATGCACAATGTATGAGCCTGCTTTGCACAGTAATTAATTATGTGAGCATTTTATTTTTAATTCATTAATCAAAAGGTTTGTATTTGGTTACTAATTTCAAATTTTTTTCATTTGACATTTTTTACAAAATTCTTTACAAAGTTGATTTGTGCTTCCAAACATAGTTGCTTGGGGCATGCTATGTTGTAGTAAATCAAATGCGAACTACATTACATCCATTCTCATTGAGAAGTGTTATTAATTTAAGTCCAAATGTGCAACATGCAAAGCTCTTACACTCACGTATGTAAGTTTCTAATAAAATGATAGTGATTTTTGTTTGTATCCTAAAAAATACAGTTACTTGACCCAGCCATGCAACACGGCGACCACAATCATTCAACTGAATGGTTGGAAGAACAACGAGCGAAAAATCGCGCTCGATATCACAGACAACGAGGACGTCTAACTGTTGATGCAATTGAAGTACGAAGACATCAAAATAGAGAGGCTGAGCATTTACGTGTGCAAAACATGAATCCTACAGAAGCTAGCCAAAGATTAGAATAGCGACGTGTTGCACAACAAATGAGAAGGTCATCTACTCAATCCGAATGTATAGTATCCCAGATAACCTCACAATTAGATCATCGCAGACAAAGGCGTCGCAAGTGGAGTAGGCAAAGCAGGGCTTCACTAAGCATTGAAATGCGTGACCAACAATTAAGATAGCAAAGGACAAATTACATGCGCCAAAACATCCTAGGTAAAAATACATCGTTTTTTCGACAAACAAACTTCATATGCTCCAAGCAAACATGATAACTCAATAATCACAATGACCAATACATTACCAGGGTTGACAATCAAGTTTTTTGATAATATCCCTCAAAGGAGTAGATCTCAACGTCATTGACGAAGACCATCACATGTTGCACCGACTACCATTCAAAATACTGCAACACAGGGTGAGACTACATACCATACCCAACCTGTAGTTACGACAGCTAGCACGTTGGTACATTTATCTCTGCAACAACTGACAAAATAAACTTCTGTGCAGTTGACAATGCCACAAGTTTACCTATCGTTACACATCGTACATGCCTCATGCATTTGGATTCATATGCTCCTACTAACACCATACATGAACATGGTGGTACAAGTGGTTTAAGACAAGATGAGTGCAATGAACCTACGGTAGAACGTATGTCTAAATTATCGCTCATGTTCATTGTTAAAGTAAACATGAACTTTATAAGCTATTTGATCATGATATCTCTTCTAACAGAACAAATTTTTGGCAAATGACAACGTCAGAAGTTTGACCATCATTAGGCAAAACACATGCAACTCACGACAAGAGAAATTTGACTGATTTTTACCAGAAGGTATAACTACATTATTACTCCTCCTACATATTAAAAAATTTCACAAGTAGTGCATAAATAAAAAGCGTGTATTGATGTTGAACAAATAGTATTTGATTCAACTAATACTTGAAATGTATCAGAATTTGGTCATGTTGAAGAAGATCATAACGTCAGCTTTGAGGCGACTTTGATTCCAACTAGAAGGACATTTCATCATAGAAACTACCATAATTGTGCCAGAAATTTTGACACAAGTGGACATTTCCAAAGGTTTCGTTTGCCAACACCAACTATGCGTAGACATTGTGGTGCACGACTACTCTACAGGGAAACATCGAGCATGTGCTGCAATAATGGAACCACTAGGTTTCAAACAACAACCCCACAAGAAATGATTGATATCTTTAGTGACCAATCAACGGAAGGACGCCATTTCAGAAAAAATATTCATGTATACAATCATGTTTTCTCCTCCACATCAATCAGGGTCTACATTGATCATGCTCTAGCAGGAGGGGGGCAGTGGAATTTATACTTTTCGTGCACAAGGAGCAATATATCACAAGATTGGTAGTTTGATACCCCGATCAACTGAGAGAAAAAGATATTTGCAACTTTACATCTACGACACAGACCATGAGAATGAAAATAGGATGTTTGAAAGTGAGGGTCTTCATTTGGCTATGGTTGAAAAAATTAAGAACATCCTAAACAATTGCAGTCCATTTGTTCATACATTTTGACATTTGTCAGAACAACAAGACATATAGAATTGCCAGCTTAGAATTAAAGAGCAACCAAGCAACAGACGACAATATAACTTTTCAACTGCTTCTGAAGTTGCTGTTGTTTTAGTTGGTGGAGAAGAAGCAAGAAGTACAAGGGGACGAGATATCGTTGTAGAATCATTAGCTGGACAACTCCACACTATTCAAGGCTTTGTAGGATACTATGATTCAATGCAGTACCCCTTGCTATAATGGCACATATGGTTGGAATGCAAATAGTCACAATGATAGTGGTACAAAGGTGACATATTGCGACTTCTATTTGTACATGCTACATGTGTGATATTCTGACACTAATTTAAAATTTTTCTGTACTCCAACCAATTGCATGTAAAACTTGTAGTACCTCATCTTTTGGACACTGTTTCCCTTTTCAAATCCGTCCAAATGATCAATCACTTCTTTTTCAAGGGGGGCGTCTCTTACAGCAATATGTAGTAAATAATTTATGTGAAGATTGAGTCTAACAAATTCAGATGGATATGTAATCATCAAAATGATATTAGAGCCGACTTCTACCAAGGTCTAATAGACTCCATACATGTTGGTGAACATTGTGGAGGTACGTACTTTGAACTACATATCAAAATAATTAGGTGTTAATTTTATAAAACAACAAACATATTTATGATCTTCAAAATTTATTTGGTATCAGACGTAGAACCATACTACCATCATCATTTATCGGTAGCCTAAGACATGTACCAACATCATCAGGATGCCATGGCATTGGTCCAAAATTATGGAAAGACAAACCTTTTTCTTACAATGACATGCAATCAAAATTGGCCAAAAATTAAAGATGAATTACTACCTAGACAAGCACCAGTTGATCGACCAGATTTGCTATCTAGAGTATTTTGCTCAAAATTTGAGGAGTTCAAGGCTAATATACTATCAAAGCATGTACTTGGAAAGGTTATTGCATATGCGTATGTCATTGAGTTTTAGAAGACAGGCTTGCCACATGCCCATTTGCTCTTAATTTTGGATGAAAACAAGAAGTTACATACTCCTGATGATTATGATAGCATTGTTAGAATTGAAATTCCAAATAAAAGGACAGAGCCTTCATTATACAATGCTGTGATGGACTGCATGATACATAAGCCTTGCGGCATGTACAATCAATGAGCCCCGTGCATGAAAAATGGAAGGCGTAAGAAACGCAATCCAAAGCCATTCTCTCCCATTACAAAGTTGGGAGTTGTTTCATATCCTGAGTACAGAAGAAAAGAAGGAGAATCTGTACCTTTACCAGGGAATCCAAAAATTAAGGTGGACAATAGTTGGGTTGTTCTTTACAACCCTTGGTTACTCTTAAAGTACGATTGTCACATTAATGTCGAAATTTGTAGCAGTATTAAAAGTCAAATACTTATACAAATATGTCTACAAGGGGCTTGATTGTGTTGCACTTGATATTCCACAAGGACCTAACTATGATGAACTATGACAATTTGTTGATGGAAGATGGGTTTGCGCTTCTAAAGCCTTATAGAAAATATTCAAATTCACAATGACCCGATTGACACCTTCAGTGGAACGTCTTCAAATACACTTGCCCAACAGACAACAAGTGAGATTCTTCACATTTCAAAACATTGTGAATGTCATATCAGACGAGTACTATTCAAGAACGATGTTTACCCAATTTTTTCAACTAAATGTTGATGATGCTCTAGCAAATGACTACTTATACCGGGAGATTCCCGAGACTACAAATGGTGCAAGGGTGACAAAAGATGGGTACGAAGAGGAAGCTGTCAAAGAGTCATTAGTAGAATCTATGCTGTTTCGCCATCTAAAGGTGAGAAGATTGCAATTTCAACAGGGAGGGCATGTCGGTAAAAACACGACTTTCAAACCCGGGGGACGTTCCAGACGAAATGAAGAATGTCGATCTCGAGATTCTGTGCAAAACCGGACGTTACGTGAGTTGGATAGGGAAATCTGACACCATGACGGAAAGATCGCAATTTCACCAGGGAGGGCATTTTCGTAGAAACACGACTTTCACACCCGGAGGATGGTCCAGACGAAACGAAAGTTGTCGACCTCCAGATTCCACGTGAAACCGGACGTTTCGTGAGTTGGGTATGGAAATTTGAGACTGTGCTCGAAAGATTGCACTTTCAACTGGGAGGGCGTTTCGGTAAAAACACGACTTTCTCACTCGGAGGACGTTCCAGACGAAATGCAAACTGTAGTTCTCGAGATTCTTTGCGGAACCGGACATTGCGTGAGTTGGATAGGGAAATTTGACACCGTGACGAAAAGATCACAATTTCAACAGGGAGGGCATTTCGGTAAAAACACGACTTTCTCACCCGGAGGATGTTCCGGACAAAATGCAAACTATCGAACTCGAGATTCCCCACGGAACAAGACGTTTTGTGAGTTTGGTAGGAAAATTCGAGACCGTGTCCGGAACATCGCTCTTTCGACATAGACGGCATTTCAATAAAAATAGGACTTTCACTCTGGCACGATGTTCCAGACGAAACACAAACCGTCGATCTCGAGATCGTGGATGAAAGGGGATGTTTTGTTAGTTGGGTAGTGAAATTTGAGACTGTGCCTGAAACATCGCAATTTCAACAGGGAGGGCGTGTCGGTAAAAACACGACTTTCACACCCGGAGGATGTTCCGGACGAAACGAAAGCTGTCGACCTCCAGATTCCACGTGAAACCAGACATTTCGTGAGTTGGGTATGGAAATTTGAGACCGTGCCCGAAATATTGCAATTTCAATAGGGAGGGCATTTCGGTAAAAACACGACTTTCTCACCCGGATGACATTCTGGACGAATTCCTAACTGTCGATCTCCTGATTCCGCATGGAACAAGACATTTCGTGAGTCGGGTAGGAAAATTTGAGACCGTACCCAAAAGATCGCAATTTCAACGGGGTGGGCGTTTCGATAAAAACACGACTTTCTCGCCAGGAGGACATTCTGGACAAAATGCCAACTCTCAATCACAAGATTCCACACGGAACCAAACGTTTCGTGAGTTTGGAAGGAAAATTCGAGACCGTGGCCGAAACATCGCTCTTTCTACACAGAGGGCGTTACAATAAAAACATGACTTTCACTCCGGCACGACATTCTGGACAAAAAAAAAATTGTCAATCTCGAAATCGTGGATAAAAGGGGATGTTTCGTGAGTGGGATATGAAAATTTGAGACCGTACCCGAAAGATTGCAATTTAAACTAGGAGGGCATTTTGGTAAAAACACGACTTTCTCACCCGGAGGACATTTCGGACGAAATACCAACTATCGATCTCGAGATTCTGTGCGGACCGCATGTTACGTGAGTTGGATAGGAAAATTTGACACCGTGACAGAAAGATCGCAATTTCAACACGGAGGGCGTTTCGGTAAAAACACGACTTTCACACCCGGAGGATGGTCCGGACGAAACGAAAACTGTCAACCACCAGATTCCACGTGAAACTAGACATTTCGTGAGTCGGGTATGGAAATTTGAGACCTTGCCCGAAAGATTACAATTTCAACACGGAGGGCCTTTCGGTAAAAACACGACTTTCTCACCCGGAGGACGTTCCCGACGAAATGCCAACTGTCGATCCTGAGATTGTTTGTGGAACCGCACGTTACGTGAGTTGGATAGGAAATTTGACACCGTGACGGAAAGATCGCAATTTAAACAGGGAGGGCGTTTCGATAAAAACACGACTTTCACACCCGGAGGACGTTCCAGACGAAATACCAACTGACGATTTCACACCCGGAGGATGGTCTGGACGAAACGAAAGCTGTCGCCCTCTAGATTCCATGTGAAATCGGACATTTCATGAGTCAGGTATGGAAATTTGAGACCGTGCCCGAAAGATTGCAATTTCAACAGGGAGGGCATGTCGGTAAAAACACGACTTTCAAACCCGGGGGACGTTCCAGACGAAATGCAAACTGTCGATCTCGAGATTCTGCGCGGAAGCTGACGTTTCGTGAGTTTGGTAGGAAAATTCGAGACCGTGCCCGAAACATCGCTCTTTCCACGCAGAGGGCATTTCGATAAAAACATGACTTTCACTCCGGCACGACGTTCCGGACGAAACACAAACCGTCGATCTCGAGATCGTGGATGAAAGAGGATGTTTTGTTAGTTGGGTAGTGAAATTTGAGACTATGCCTGAAACATCGCAATTTCAACAGGGACGGCGTTTCGGCAAAAAGACGACTTTCACACCCGAAGGACGGTCCGGACAAAATGGAAGCTATCGACCTCCAGATTCGACGTGAAACCGGGCGTTTTGTGAGTTGGGTATCGAAATTTGAGACCGTGCCCGAAAGATTGCAATTTCAACAAGGAGGGCGTTTTGGAAAAACTGTGACTTGCTCACCCGGAGGACGTTCTGGATGAAATATCAACTTTTGATCTCGAGATTCTACGCAGAACCAGATGTTACGTGAGTTGGATAGGGAAATTTGACACTGTGACGGAAAGATCGCAATTTCAACAGGGAGGGCGTATCGGTAAAAACACGACTTTCACACCCGGAGGATGGTCCGAACGAAACGAAAGCTGTCGACCTCCAGATTCCACGTGAAACCGGACGTTTTGTGAGTTGGATATGAAAATTTGAGACCGTGCCCGAAAGATTGCAATTTCAGCTGGGAGAGCGTTTCGGTAAAAACACGACTTTCTCACCCGGAGGACGTTCCGGGCGAAATGCCAGAACCGCACGTTACGTGAGTTGGATAGGAAAATTTGACACCGTGACGGAAAGATTGCGATTTCAACAGGGAGGGCGTTTCGATAAAAACACGACTTTCACACCCGGAGGATGGCCCAAACGAAACGAAAGCTGTCGACCTCCAGATTCCAGGTGAAACCGGACATTTCGTGAGTTGGGTATGGAAAT
>JABCMJ010017214.1:0-15474 GCA_014822125.1 Arbutus unedo
AACACTTCACTTATATATATTCAGAGGGAAATTTCTTTGAAATTCGATCTAGAAGCAATATTGGAAGATTTTCGAGACTTGATAGAACATAGAGTTCCATTTTGATAAATCATATGTCGTTGCGGTACTTTTTGGTTTTATGTTGACGGTCATCTTAAGTTTTGTGAAAAAAATTATAGATGATTAGATTTTGGACACATGTGTTTTTTGCCTATTAAATACAAATTTTATTTTTAGTTATTCTTTTATTTTGATGATAACACTCCTAACTTACAATACTGAGTCCGCCCCTGATTAGTTTAGAGGATAAGTTTTTTTGTTTTTTTTTTTGGTGCTTAATCTACCATTAACTTTTGGACTACTCAATTTTTGTGTTCAGTTCACTAATTACACGCTACAATGTTTCACCATCATTGAAGAAAGAAGAATACAGTTAAAACACATGGCAAAATGCTATTTGCTAAGGTGAGTGGTCTGGGAGGACTAGTAGATAACATTGCTCTCCTTTCTTTTCTCCTTTGGGGAATTCGTGGATGAGCTTTAGAACAAACGGCCATCGAGGGACAAAAAAGCAGTGTACACCAGAGTTATCAATTTCGTACTTCGTACTGATGAATATATTAGTTTTGTTATTAGTACAATATATATTAGTGTAGGTGTTTATTAGTATATGTTTTGAATTTATCGTTAAAATTAATATACATATTTCAAATAATATTTTTTAATAAATTTTTTTACTAAACATATAAAATAAAGCATCACAATATAAAAATAAATTACCAAATATAAAAAAAAAGATGATTTTTAGTATCAATTTATGTCTAATTATCAAAAAATATAATAAATGAATTTTTTATTTTTTTAAAATACAAACCGGTACGGTATTGGCTGGAACAACACGAAACAGTGGCCGCAACAGTACTCCGGTGATCCGGTACCGTTACAAGACCGGTATGGGACGGGATTGATAACTTTAGTATATAGTACATACTCCTGTTGGGACTGAAAATAACCCAGCTCGAAGCCAATTGTCATTCCCGTCCGAAAGCAAGGGCAGTCTGTTTGGACGCCCCCCGCCTTAGAATGTGCATTTTTAGCCCTATTGAATTACTGATATGTTAAGATTAGGATTAGACTTTAGTTTATAACTTTTGGGAGTTTACTAAGAGAGATAACATAGAGAGAGGTTATAGATATAAAATAAAACATAAATCTCATAGAGATTGTGAGAAGATTTGTTGGAACGTCCCGAATTTCGGAGACGTTAATATTTAAATAATTTTAATAAAACCAAAGAGGACTTGTCGTTTCATATCAAAATTAGTGTTTGTTTACATAAAAGGAAATACATGGAAAAAAGAAATGATAATAAATATTTTAAAAGTGTGAGCTCGAATTAACTAAGTAAACCAAGGTGCCACTTGGTCTTCCTCGAAACTACTACTGTCGGGGCCAAGGTAAGTGGGCTTAGTTGCGTCGACATCGACACTTGGCATGAAAGGCCAAGGGCAGGGAAAAGTTGCACCAATAAGTGATAAATCTTAATAAATAATTTCGACCCGAAAATCTAATTTGTGCAATACACTATATGATGCATGATCAAGATAATGACATAAGAAGGTAATCGGGATAACAAATAGATTGCATAATGAAAATCAGAGTGTAACACATATGATATATTGTAACGATAAGCAGAAGCATCAAATAATAAATTTCAGAATTTGAGTCAGAGTAAAATGAAGGTGATAACATTCCTTAAGTCTGCTCTTTGGTCAATTCCTAAGTTTCTAATCTTGTTGTTTGACAACTTCTATAATGCCGAACAATTCATTTCAATATGTTCAAGTTTTGGGTCGACACAAAAATTACTCGTAAGTCAAAATTCATTTTTCCAAATAATGTCATGATGTGTTTGACCGATTTGGTCTCGATCCCTAAGTTGAAACTCTAAACCAACGCTAGTGTATCCAAACATTAGCTCTCATATTTCATGCTCCCAAACGTTATGCTCCTAGCATTATGTCTCCCATAGGTCGTGCCTTGACTCCAAAAGTTCTACCTCCTCTCTACACACTAAATTTTATTGTTTTGAAAATACACGACACAACTTACGAACATAACTGGCTCAAGACATAACTTGGCTAAATACAAGAGACGTGACCAATTCGACTTTAAGACACAGCTCGGTAGTACCAAACTTAGTTCAGCTCAAGTCATATCTCAGCTCAAGACATTCTAACACATCTTCCAAGGAGTAATTTTAAACTCATGACACATATATTAGTGTTTTTTAAAACATAATTTTAATCAAAATCTCATGAAACGTGAGGTACAGTATCAACTAATGGTTCATAGACTTTGGATACTCATAATGATCTAAATTATATTCAGAATCTGTCCCCAAGTCTACTCAACTATGTATGGACAAATAGAGAAATTAAGACATTAAGCAATACATATCATTGGAAGTAATCAATATTGAATAAACATAATAAAATTCATAATTGAAATTGTATCCAGGATGTTTAGTTGAAGAATTTCAGTTCACATTCTAGGTATAGGTGACCCGATGGCAACACGGGTGACCGAACGGCAACGGGTCAAGATATGATTGATTGGGTAGCAACATGTCATGATAGGTGTGACCAGATGGAAACAATCAGGGTATGAGTGTGACCTGATGGAAACAGGGTATAGGTGTGATCCAATGGGAACAAGTCAGGGTATGGGGGTGACCTAATGAATGAACTTATGGGAACAAGTCAGGATATAGGTGACCTAATGGGAATAGGTTAGGATATGGATGACTGGATGACAAAAGGTCACGGGGTGTGTAACTGGATGGTTTAACATTCTAGAAATTTCAAATAGCAAAGTTGGGCTCTAATCTTAACTGGTCAAGCTTGAAGGTTGTCTCAAAAATGCATTTCTAAGTTTCACCATTAAAGCTTCGTGAAACTTTTTATTTGGTTTAAAATACAAATTAGAGGTCAATGAAGCGTTATTTACCTTGCTAAGGCTTGAACAAACTTCGAATTGAAAAATCAAGGATGGATTTCACCTCAATTTGGACTTGGAACTCCAAGATAAGAACTCTCTTTCTAGAGCTTCTTAGAACTTTCTCGCTCTCACTCACTCTATCCAACTACGAATTCAATTGCTTGGTGTGTGAAAAATACTGAGAATGGAACCCTATTTATAGGAGAAGAATGTGACAACATCTAAGGCTTTCACAAGTGTACACATGGGAGTTGAGTGTTGAACTAAACTTGGCCGTGGTTGCCATTGTAGGTTCACGGAGATTGCTGCAGCATCCATGCGGGGAGGAAGGTGGTTTAGAGGTAAAACCATGAGTTTGTGTGGTTTGGAAATGCATGGGGACCAAGTCTCTTAAGAAATTTTCTGCAGATTGTGATAAGTATTCCTGCTTGTCACGTGGGTGAATCGGGTTTGATCCCCGGCAACGGCATTTTTTAATTTATTTTTTTGCAGTACTTATTTGATGTGTATATACATACGTATGTCATTTTGTCCGTGGGAATTGGGTTGCCCTGCCCAATTGAGTTGCGAAAACCCCTCACAAAGCCCAAATCCAAAAACTAACGAATGGGGGGTTTCAATAATTTTTCATAGAAATCGGTGTGTATCTATTTCTGATCTCTATTATGTTTTTCCACATTTATATGGTAATTAAGAACCCCCTGCCCTTGTTCCGGGAGTGCAATTTTGTTCATCTTCTTTTAAAGGGGGTGAACAGTACCTTCATTTTCATTGGTTGAAATGGTGTAGATTTCGTCTGTCCAAAATACTTTTTGACAATAATGCGATAATCCCAACCAATAAGAGAAAAGATAATATTCACCTTAGGGTGAACAAAATCCATTTTCCTGCCCCGGGTCTCTATTCCTTATTTTCCATCGAAGGATACACGCGTGATCTATTTGGCAATTAAGAACTCCTAGCCTTAGGCTCCAGTTCCTTATTAATAATTTAGTAGAGAAGATTTTTAGTAAAGCGGACACTTTCTCATTTGATACATAAAAATTAATCATAGTAGAAAAATTAGTGACGATATTTCTACTAATTGAACACATAAATCATATAGAAAAATGTGAAACTCCCATACTTTCCTAGCAAATGACATCCACAGATTGATCATCTGAAAATAGTTGGATGTCTTCTAGTTGCTGGAATGACATTCACAGTCCCATTCAATGCTAGGGTAGCTAAAAAGTTTTTTCTTATTATTTGAAAAGTATTGCTTTTGGTTTACTCAAAAAAACATTATCTAGACTAGAAAAGACAATAAAATGGTTGGATCATATTTGGGTAGTTTACCTATTATAGGTTGTGTTCACATATACTGCGATTAGTGACAGATCTTTCAAGAGACTAGGAGGAACACTCGTCTATCTGTAAGTTTTGTTGCAACTCTAATAACACTTTCCTAACAATTGGTAATTTACCATAAAAAAAAAAAGGACAGATGACAAGACAATTATGGTTGTTGGGTCACATTTCCATTTCAAATTAAGCTGATTTGGCAAATGTGAAATGCCACATCAATTGGAACCAGACGTGTGAGAGGCAGGGATGACTGACGTGTTTGTAGCATTTTTGTAACAAATACTAAATTACAAAAACATTTATATAACAGAAAAAAATAATAGGTACATCATTTTATTTACAGAAAAACTATTTCCCATGACATAAATTTCATTAGCTTAATGGGTATTATTCTACTTTGCTAATGACGAATTCAAGATATGTAATAACTTTGCCTAACGAAGGAAAATATTATGACTGCCTTACAAGGAGAGTGTGAAATTCATCACCTTATCATAAAAGAGTGTTCCCTAATATTTGGATTGAATAGCTGGAGATAAATGTTATTCATTCATCGCATTACTTTCCACATTTGCTTGCAAAATCTATTCATAAGGGGACATTATGATATATTGGAATCAACCTAAAGGCGTTGATCTGGTGATCAAAACTTAAAACCATAAAATTTTCTCCACTATAAATATCTTATTCGAAGCCTCTCAATTGTTAAAAGTTCTCGTGGGTCAGCCGGTAAGGTGAAACAATGCGATTAATCACATTAGCAAAATGTCGTAAAATGACTCAAGACATTCCAAATTGTTAATAATAATTGGAAAAAAACAATGTACTAGAATCATCAATTATACACTTGGATAATTTCAGTTTTGAGGTGAGGGAATATAACAATTCCGAATGCAAAAGAAGCACATCTCTGCGACATTTTGGTTATGAGCTCTAAAATAAGTCACTAAACTTCAAATCCCTAACTAACAAGTTGATGGTATAAAATAAATTACTAAACCAAACGTCCTTTACAGCAGAGATAAGGTTCAACATACTTTATATTAGTAAAGAGGGGGAAAAAGAGTACATGTAACTACTAGACTACATATGATGCTTTTGATGTTTCGCCACAGGAAACAACAAATGGCTATCTGCAACAACTGCTGCCGTCCATATATCTTCCACATGTTTAAGGTGGGGATGAACTGCTGCTATCCTAGGTGTCTTATTTCCTGCAAAAAAATAACAAGAGAGAAAAACAGTTAAACCCTCGGTAAGTTTTGAAACAAAGAGCAGCCAAAAATTCATTGGAGGCATGACATAAACATATGAAACCACTTAGCGTTTGAGCGCAACAACCGTTCCAAATCTTTTTTCTTTTCTTTCTCTCACTTTTACTTCTCTTCTTACGTACCCGAATTATTAAATGCATTGCAAACGAGGACAAATCTGAATAAGTATAATTTGGAAACCCGTTAAGTGATAGGCCCTAATTTCATTTTGCGGAATATGAATGACCTTAGAATAACAATATAACATCTATTTGTGTCACTAACTTTTGGGAGTTTGGAAGACTCCTTCCAATCTCACAAACAGTGAAAAACAAGCATTGCAGATATGGTGCCTCAATCCATACTATAAACGAAATTCCAAGGATTGGAATCTGTACAGATCAAGATATGATGCCAAACAGATTGGAAAGGCAAATTAAAGTTTTAGGGAACCAGAAATAATAATGTAAAATTTGGGTGGAATTGAGGAGACTTCCACTCTGGCATGCCTAATCTAAGGGGGAAGTTACCAAACAAAGCAATATCAATTTGCAATCCTACTTTATATAACAAGATTACCTAAGTGATTATGTATAGGAGAAATTCACACGCCATAGGTGGCAGGCTCTTAGTAATACAGAGACCCTGAAAAGCAAGTATTTGACAACAAAGATATTAGTATACCGCCAGTCAATCCTATTAACAGCAGTTTTCCAATGCACATTTGAAACAGAAAGTATCTTACCTTGCCACCAATTTCCTCTTGAGGCAATCCCTGAATCATCTTCTCCCCCTTCATTGGTGAACTGATGATGTCAAAAAGCATATCAGATTATTGATTCTGAAGACTCATCAATGATATGCAGTGTGATTTACTCTAGTAAACTGATATTCCCATTCAAACCCATCTACCCATCACGAACTAAAAGTTCTTCTAAAAGAGACCATTTTAGGCGAAGTTGTAGTATTTATCTTCTCTCCTCCGTTGACGATTTTCCTTTTCTGCCTGCAAATGTCTTCCCAGCTAGATAGTTACTTACATAACCGGATAAGTTCCATCACAAAGGTGCCCAAGTGTAAATGACATATATTGGTTAATTTGCAAGCCGGACAGATTGTCTTGACATGAGTGTGTTGCAATATTATAATTTTTGCACTATATATTTTCAAGATTATCATGCTTGCTCAATTGAATCATGCATATAGAACTCGTTAATTACACTCACAGTTGAGTACCCAGAGGCTTGAGTATTCTGAGGATTCAAATAGATGTCCTGACCCCCATAGTATAATGATGAGCTGAGGTGACAGGGTTGTACTCTTTGTTCTTGATAGAAAGGACTTGTGTCCTTAGATACACTCTGATTTTCTCCTTCACTGCTCCGAGGGATCTTGTCTAAAAAGGATAGAAGATTTAGCGACAATTCCGGAAAGAATCCGCAATGGTGAAAAAGCACAAGGGACAAAATCAAACGAAGTTCTCAAAAAGTCGCAAGAGAAACAGATTCACAAAAGCCACAATGGATAGTGTTTGAAACGGTAGAAGATCTAGCAACAATTCATGACAGATTCCTTCAGAACATGAAAATTCAAAAACTATAAAAAAAAAAATTGGCCTATATACAGGTGTGGGACAAGTCCTAATGAAGTGCAAACTTCTGTCAACTGTTTCAATATCAGCGTAGAAGTTGGAATCATTTAAAAAATGACTAAACAGGAATTGTATAATCTCTGATGTACAAAAGGAACTGCTTTTTATTAGTAACTTGAAGACTTTCAAAACAGAGTGAGCTATCTTCACAAATCAGGGTGCGGGCATTAGTTATTTTAATCTCCTAACCAAGAAATCATTGGCCACGGGGGAACCCTGCTCCTCTGATGTGCCTGGTGCCCGGGCTATGCAAACTAACACAAGCAGTGCTCTCTCTCCAACTTTAGCAACAAAACAAAAAACATATGTATAGATATTCAATAAGACAAGCAAAACTGAGTAGATCTCTGTAGTATCACTGTCGACCATCGACATGGCAGTTGATTTGAAAGAAAAACGCAGAGTTAGCATGCAGAGAAAAGAGTTCATAATTGAAGTAACATTTCACTGGTAACAAAAATTATAAACCTCAAACAGGATAAATGAACCTTTAGCTAAAATTAAAAAACCTCAACCAGATGTACAACATGATTGTACAGCTTAATCTGTTCACAGACCTTGAGCTCCAGGTTCGGGTTTCCAAACCTGATTTGCAAAGTCTTGCTTCTTCTCAACCACCTCAGAGTGCAGAGACCCCCTCCCTAATACCTAATACAACCCAAATGAAAAGAGATTGAAGATGTTTCCTTCACCAGGCATTTGAAAAGTAGAACAAAAAGTCCCAACATTTGACTCAATCAAGTCAGAACCATACGAGGTAGGGTTCAAACATATTGGGTTAAAACAGAACTTGCACATTCATTAACACCAAGCAAAAGTCCAATAATAAAAAATCCCTAAGAGAATGCTCACATAGAAAAATACGATCCCACTCCAACCACTTTCACTTTTTAAGCTCCTTTCTCCTTTTTATTTGGTTCAATTCTTTTCTCATCCCTCTCTCCCCATTACTCTCTTGTGACCAACACTATCGCGTATCTCATCAACTTCAAACGGTCTAAACCTCTCGACCTTATGCTAGACAAGGATCTAATAAGTGTTTTCCCCCAGTTGAAGTAAACCTTGGGTCCGCCCTATCAAAACAGCTTCTGTTAATCGAATACATACATGTTTGAAAGCTACAATTCAGATGCCAAAATTTCAGCATGATTTTGCCGCCACTGGAAAAAATCCTCAGTGCAACCCTATCACAAACTACTAGTTCCATTGTTCAAAGATAAATTTCGGTATCACAAAGTACTTATTTCAATTGAACACGAAGGTTTCAATTAGCATAATTTTATTTTGATTCCTCTAAAAATATATACCAAATGAACTAAAACTCGTAATAACTATCATATTGGGCCTTTAGCCCTTTACACAAATACAGTAAGAGAAACACAAATCGTATACTTATTGATTCACAGTCCTCGTCACCTTCATGGCTCATTTTGATGTGTTTAGGCGAATCAAAGAAAACAAAGCCCTGTTTCCCTTTCAATTAGGGTTGACCACGTGAACTTGTTTTTTCTTATATGCTCTATTAAGAGTTAACTTCAATAAATTCATCTCTCTTCTTACCACATGACCCCATGCCAATTTAGGTAGCCCTTCTACTAGTATTGGTTTTGTTAACTATTGGATCTACTGGTCTGTTTAGTTATCATTTGATTGAAAACGAATTCAAACAAACCTATTACGACAAGCCAAAAGAAAAAATCATCAGAAGTGATACCCATAAACAGAATTCAGCAAGCGCTCCGACATTGAATGCAATACCAAAATGGACTAACCTCATTAACATAAAAATTAAAATTGAATCGAATAACTCTCGAAATACGAAGAGAACTCGTATAATACATTCAATTCAAGTGATAATAGAAGGAGGTAAATACCTTAGACGGAGGCTCGAAAATAGACCCGAAAATTCCCGAAGACGATGAACCAGAGGACTCCTTTGAACCAAAAAGATCCGTGAAGGAGGAAGATGAAGAAGATGAACCCATACGATCCTTCCCGTCCATTTTTCCTCTCTCTCTCTCTCTAAAATCTCAGTTTTTATAACCACGAATGAGAGCAATTGGAAAGAGAGTGGTTCATATAGAACAACCACCGTCAAGGAAGGCAAAAGGAAACAACTAGTTAGAGAGAGATTTGAAGGGAAACAAACAGAAATTGCAGAGGAAAACAAAGAAAGAAGGGAAACGGAAACGGATCGGTGGTGTGCTTGTTTAAGAGAGATAGAGAGGGAGAGAGAACGAAGGGGGGGAAAACATAACCGTCGCTCACGAATTTATAGCCCCACCCCCAAGGGCATGTTTGTCCGAAGGTAAACGGAAAGGCCAAATACAATTTCGAAGGAAATTTTGTTGCAAATATCGTACTCAAAAGATATATCTTTTTTTATCACCTTTGTTTTTCTTTTTGATAATGTCAAAAGATAGCTCTATAGCACCTTTATTATTAGAACCATTCTTTTTTTTTTTTCAATTATTCCTAGAATTAATAAATTGTATCTTTTTTTACTCAGAATAATAAATTTATTGTGCCTTCGTCTAGAAGACCAATTAAAAAATTCCATCTAAAGTTTCCACCATTTGTCAAATAATATAGCTTGTTTAACCCATAATCGATTTCCACCATTTGTGGCATCCACTTCATAAGATTTAGTGTGTAAATTTATTAATTTAGATATTAAATTAATTGACTATTGATATTAATTTTAATATATAATATTTTGCTTTACAAAAGTAAACCTCTATAACTCTACAACTGAACCAATTATCATGATTTTCTTTATAGAAAATTTACACTATATATGAACTTTATAATTGAATACACGAATATTCACAAGAGAATTTTGAATTACGAAATTATATTCGGGGTGGAAAAAATCTATGCGAGTAGTTTTCGTTTCTCTACACCACTTTGGGATTAAGTTCCCGTTGTGCCCCATCTTTCTTTACTTTTAAAATGCAAATTTATGATGTTTAATTTAGGTCCATATTTATTATTTGTAATGTCCACCTTATATATTTGGTAAATAAAAATATTTTTCTTAAAGAAAACTTTGATTGCACATGGATGTGTAGGTAAAGAACTTGTATTTTCTTTTTTAAATAGTAACGATAAATATAATTTTGAGCATAAACAGTTCACTATGAAAAAGAAGAAATTTATTGTATTATAAAAATATATGTAATTTATAATACAAAATTGAAAAATAAAAAAATATTTCAGTTAGAAACAGCCCCTTAACCTCTTGTAGTAACTCATTTGATATTTTGTGCCGACCACCATCTTTCTTTCTCTCTCATCTAATTCGTCGTTTCGGCCAAGTCTTAGTTGGATACTACCAGAATCGTGCCACTTGGAAGAATTACAGTTTTAAGTGGGACCACTTTATCTCTCTCCCAATATCTTGCTGCCACGAGTGTCAAAGTGGATAATAACAACTCTACCCCTCTTTTTCAAGTTTGAACAACTTTTTACAAGATAGAGTGGGTATGCTGTGTGTGTGTGTGAGAGAGAGAGAGAGAGGGTCAAGACCAAACTAGGTGGCTTTTATCCGCATTAGATACAGAAAATGGAAGTTATAGAGACTGCCAACTTTGTATTTTTGTTTGTATTCTCAAGGAAAAATTGCCTTGAACAAACCTACAACTGCATTGTGTTTTTAAACTAGAAAAAAAAATAGTCAGCACGGCCAAAATATATTATGTAAGAGTACATAACACTCGACTTCTCTTAAGGTTTTTAAAAAAATACATTAAATTAAATTCTCTTATAATTTGAGAAATTATTTTAGTATCACTTATTTTTTAAATTATTATGCAGTTACTTCATCTATTGTTATATAATTAGTTAAACGTTGTCAATCAAAGTCTTAAAATTTTAAATTTGGAAATATTTTTTTGACAAAATAAATTATAATATAATTTTAATCATGTCCGAAATAACCTAGGTTAAAGATGCTTACAAGACTTATGTCTTAATAAAGAAAATAAATGAAAATAAACAAATCATCATCCAAGTGAAAGATGATGTGATTCTTCACTATTGCAAGACCATATCAGAAACAATCAAGATTTGCCAAAAAGAATGAAAAATTGTTCAAAATCATTCAAAAGATTTGATTCTTAGAGATCCATCAAAAAGTATATTCACTCGCTCATCTCTCAAAATATATATAGCAACTTACTTTTTGTTTCTCATATAGAGCCTAAAACATTGTTAGAAGCTAATGATGATGCAATGTGAATTTTGGGTATACAAAAGGAGCTAAATCAATTAGAAGTAAATGATGTTTGAACTTTAGTGCACACTATTATTGGCACTAAATGGATATTTAGAAACAATTTAAGTCAAACCAGAGTCATTATTAAAATGTGACTCCGATTTTTGTTTAAAGGTAATTTAGATAAACAAAAATAAGATTTGATTAGATAAAACTAATCAGATAAACTAATTAGATTTTGAGAATCACACATACATGCAAGAAATAAGTCTTTTTACAAACGAAAAATATTAATATAACATAAAATAAGTATGATTACAACACGTGACATGTTATTTTTTGCCTAATTGGACTTATTTTTTGTGTGACTTATTAATCTTTTATTAATTATTAATTCTTCTCGACGAGGAATTTTAAAAAAGTAAAAAATTATATTAAAAAACTAAAAAAAACTTCATAAAAAAAAGTCAAAATAGATCACGTTTAGGCTTATTTTTGTCTCTCGTAAAAAAATTACCTTTAAACAAAAAAAAATTTACTCGTTTAATTTTTTTTGTCAAAATAAATTAATAATTTATAAAAAAAATAATGCCAAAATAATAAATACAAAAAAATTAATAAATAAATAAATAAGAATAAGAATTAAAAAAATAAATACGTAAGAGAGATAAGGGGGGTTTTTTTTTGGGAGATGTTAGGTGAGAGAGAGAGAGAGAGAGAGAGGGTGGCAGGGGGTGTGGTGGTGTAGGTGAGTGGGTGGCGGTGGCAGTATTACGTGTGAGATGGAGAGTGGATGGCTGGGGAAAATGAGGGTGGGTCCCTCAAGGATGTGCCTAGGGGTGTATTTTGGAGGTATAAGAGTAGCATTATCGATGATAATATCTCTGCACTTATCAAGAGATCGCTAGATGATTTTCCAAGAGCTTTCACCTTTTTTTATAGACCATATGGACCTCCTCTCCATGCTTAGCCCATGTTGGTCTACAAAAATTGTTATGTTTCAAAGCGGTGGCCGTCATGTTTGATTTTGCAATTGCAATGTTTGACCTTACTGTGCCTCCACCTAGCAAATGAGGCCACTGCATGTCTTCACTCATATTGGATCTTCAAAATTTATCGGTGTTTTGTGGAAGCCACAATAATTGACCTCGCAATCTCGATGTTGATCTTGTGGTCACAATCTGACAAACGTATCCCCGATCTATATTGTTCCATACGGGTCCTACAGAGGTTGTTAACGTTTCATGGTGGCCTCAATGTCTGACCTAGCAGTTGCATTAGTGACATGATGATCGGAACTTAGCATCGACGGCCGGACCTGTTCCATGAAGGACGTAAGGGTGAGGTTTGGGTCATGACATGAGTTTGACACTTGGACGTTCAATATTCTTGTATAGGTTTTGGTGTGTTGCTCTTGATCCCCCATTGTGACCGCTACACCTTGGATCCTTACAACTTGACCGGCTAGGTTAAACCCCATTATAGTCATGAAGTGGTGACCAAAGTTGTATCATGATTTAAACACGCTACTTGGAGCAACATTGGAGTATTATCCTAGGGATGGCAATCTCGTCCAATCTAATTCGTCCCGCTTCGGTCTCCGTCCCAAACGGATCAGGAATTCAGGAATTTTTTCGAGGATCATATTGGATTTGGGGAATAAATTTTAAAAAAATTCGGAGAATGGGTAGGATGCAAGTTTGTGTATCCCCGCCCTGATCCCCGCCTCCGTCCCTGCCTCCCTCTGCCCTGTTCCGTTAACCCTTATTTAAAAATATGTTAGGGACTTAAGATTTGTTGATTTTAGGTTTTTTACTTTTGCGTGTTGATAAATGTATGTCCTACGTTGTAATACATTGAGGAAAAATATATAGTGTATTTTTTTTTTTGTCGATTGTTTTTGCAATGTAGATGATAATTCTTGATTCCTCTTGATACAATACGGTATAATTTTCTTTGTTGCTGTTGTAATGTTGTGAGAATGATTCCTCACATGAATAGTCTCTATGTGGGATATAGTTTGCCATTTATTCCTCTTGATTACTCATAACCCCTATTTTAGTTTATGTTCTCTTGTATTTTTTTGTGTTGGCTAGCTATGATAGCTATTGTTCATGAGTAAGTTAACTATTGTTTAGAACTCTTGCATTTAATATTGTTTGATTTATTTTTTTTATTTTATAGTTTCAAATTTTTTTAAAGTCATAGACTCATAGTTCTTAATTTAATTTTTTTTTAAATTAAAAATATTAGTTTTTTTTTTTCATTTTCAGATATTCGTTCCCCATTCGGAGATATCTGTTCCCCTTTCGGGGCGGGGATGGAGGGCAAAATTAGTCTCCGTTCGGAGATCGGGATAGGAATGGGGATCGGATATGAATTCGGAGATCGGAGGCGGGGACAGCACTATCCGCCCCCGATTCGTCCCGTTGCCATCCCTATATTACCCTACCACAATATGAATTATCATGTCAATTGTGTCTTTTAGTCAAGCGATAATGGCTAGGTAAATAATGACATTCTCGATTCTCTGAGCGATGGGACAAAATGAGGCATTAACAATGCTTCCCGAAGTAAGGAGATTACATTCATGTACCCAATTTGTCAAAACTATGAATGGAGTGAATAATATTTACCTCTAAAGAAAGCCTTATGAACTTCATAAAATAGACACGAGCCCTACGTAGAAAGTTACAAGAAACCTAGTGGGTATATTAAGCCCAACATTACTCTTGGATTTGGGACCCAATGGATATACCCAAGTTTTATAAGGGGGAGAAGACCTGGGTGATGTGGGCTTTTGACCCATTTATCATATGTGGGCGTGCGACGCTGTCTACCTGCTTGTCAATTCGGCTGACCGATCCGACCCAAGCTCAGGCTGAGTTCGAACTCGGGTTTGGGTTTGGTTGGTTGTGTTGGGTTGAGCTTGGCTCTTGGAGTTAATCCTTGTTGGGACAAATTTGCTTTAAATATTTTATTTTAGTTAGATTTGTCAATTTCAGGAAAGGGTGGTAATCTTTTGAGTATCCACGTTCATTTTTGAACAGTTGTGCCTATTTGACATCGATCAGACGCATTTGGTTTGTCGTACCTTTTTGGTGTCCAACAGTTGCATCTCATGGCTATTTGGTTTAGTCCCATCTAGTTCCTATTCGCACTCATTCTCTTTCATAAATTTGTAGTCCCTCATCATTTCATGTACTCCAATTTTTCTAGTCTTGTAGTGTCTAAACACTGTCTAGATTTCTCCTGCTCTCATGTGGAATTTTGGTTGAGTTTTGTTAGAGAGTACAAACACAAGTTCGTTCGCTGTCCATACAAGTTGTCGTGCTTCTTTTGTGTGGGTCGATCGGTGTATCACACATTGTAACGCCCCATATTTTTATGGTACGTTATAATAAAAGATATTTAATTAAGCAGTGGAATAAAATTTTCAATATAAAAGTAAAGGCCCAATGCTCAAAATATTTATTAATTATCAGCAAAACAACCGACCCAAAATTTAATTCACTAAATAGTTTCGAAGCTAACAATTCAAGTCATAATTCTCATTAAATAAAATCAACTGAAATGACACTCTAGGTTACACCATCAGACTGTTACTAATACAGCCATGGCTCTGGTACATTATTCTCATCCAATTCAGTCTCTTGAACTTCTGAGTCATGTTCACCATCGACTTGTTCTTCAAAACCTAACGTGAAATGTCAGGGGCTAAGAAGTAGCTCCAAATGAGTGACAAATAAACACACATGATAATCCTTCTATACAACATTGCAAACAACAATAAATAAACAGAAAATTTGTAATATCGTGCATAAATATGCATATGCCATATCGTGCATAAAACTTTCCGCATTTAGTATCTTATTATTATTATTATTATCTCCACACCGGGGTCTCGCAATTTTCCATATCAAAAGTACAACCTCAGGGTCTCGCAATCCCCTTCACTGGTATCGCAGCAACGGAGTCTCACAATCCTCCTTAGCCAAATTACAATC
>JABCMJ010017215.1:0-16424 GCA_014822125.1 Arbutus unedo
AACAAAATTATCTGTTCATTTGGATGTCTTACAGGTATACAATTGAATATAAATTTTATGTTTTTTCAAAATACATGTAAATTTATCCAAATATATTAATTATTAAAAATAAATTAATGAAAGCCATAGCCAAAAGTTCGAAAATCAAAAGAGGATCATGTTCCCTAACTACTAATGAGAGGATGCACACATGAGCGCATGATGTTTAGATTTGTCCAGTAAGAATAAAGTTGTATAGGATCTATTGCTATTTAGGATACAGTGTCTAATCTTTGATTACTTTATATTAAATCGAGAATTGTTCTCTGTGATTAGTTTTTTTTTTTTTTTAAGGAAATTTTGGATGTGGTCCCACCCTTTTGTGTATTTCTTTGGGTCCAAAGCCGACAGCACCGGTCACATGGGAGCTTTTCGAATTCAATTACTTTGGACGCTACGTAATTTTACAATTTTAATATATTCTCAAAGATATAATATTACAATGCGATAGTTTCAAGAAGTGATATGGTTTTGTTAGAATTTAGTACTAACAGAAGAAATAATTTCACAAATAAAATTAAAATTCAAACAATATATTAATTGACTATATATTTTTTTCAAAACCTGCGCTTAACATATGTCAATCTTGTTCTATTTCCTTCCTAGTACGACCAATGCTTATTTATTTTATTTTTTTAATGATATCCTTTCATGTAGGGATATAATCGGTTCGGTTTGGCCAATAAATTCGGACCAAATATATTGTCCGGTTTAGAAAAATGAGAAATAAAAAATCGGACCGAAATCTATCAGTTTTGTCGGGTTTGGCTTGGCCAGTTTGATCCGGTTTTTAATTTGGGTGAGTCCAAGTCCATGTTTCCAAAAAAAATGTAAAAAATAAAGAATGTCTAATTGTAACATAAGTATTTTTTTTAAGAATTTTAAGTAATTAAGAATAATATCAAACAATCAAGAATAACGGCATCACAATTACAATAAAAATAATCACATCTGATCTAAAATAGTGTGCAAACAAAGTCAATAAAATTACGGTCTTAACAATACTTTTATGCAAAGTGCAAACTAAGAAACAATTACAACTTTTAGTATAAATTACAATCGATAAATAATATAATTTTATTTTTAGAGTAAAACCGGTCCGGTCTCGTTTGGTCCGGCTTCTAAATATTAAAAATCAAAAATCAAACCGAATTTTTAAAAAAAACTTAAACTGGACCGGACTGGATCGATCTAAGCCAAAAACCGGACTGAACAATTAATTTGGTTTGATTTACTAATCAAGTCCAGTTATATTTACACCCCTACTTTCATGTAATTTTAATTAATTCTTCCCAAGTAATTTGCTTCCATCGTCCCAAAATGTTTACCTATGCACAGCACGAGTTTTATATAGAGACTTAAAACAAACATTGAGCGAGGAACTTCAAGTACTTATCCACTGAACAAATTGCTTGCTCACGAATGGATGCACCAAGGGGCTAATGGGTCCCATATATGCTCGTCCGCATGCTTAGTTTTCTAATTATTTTCAATTGTGTCCTTACAAAATTATATTAGGGCCCACCTTAAATAGTGTACCCTCTATCAACCTTCTGGATCTCCTATTACATTTACATGATGTAATAACCTAGGGCTCGTTTCATTCGGAAGTTAAAATAGAAAAGATTAATAATTTTGGAATTAGTAATACTGAATTATTTTATCAGAAATTATTAATGTAGTTTTGAATTTTATACAATTCTCTGTTTCATTCACGCAGGATTAATATCGGAATATTTCTTATCAATTTTATGTTTGGTTTTTTCCTAAATTTTAGGTTTCTCTCAATTATTTTTTTTTTGTCTTTGCTTGATTGTAAGGTCACATATAATTTAAAATCAAATTATTTTTTAAATCTACAAATGTGATATATAACTCAACTTACAATTAAATATTTTCTAAATATGTAGTCAAATTTTAGCAGAAATTTATAGGGCAAAAAAAATGATGGAGACAAAAAATAAAATAAAATATAATATAAAAAGCGTAATAAAGTGAAAAAATAAATTATTGTTGATAATCTGACGTGGAACGAAGAATGGTGAGTTATAAGTATAACAATTCATCTTGATTGTCTCATCAAAATCTAATATCAACATTAAATCGGTTCTGTTTGCTATATTGAAAAAAAATCGGTTCTGTTTTAATTTTTTCTAGCCTTACAAACCGTACCAGATCGGAATTAAAAAAACTCACTTTTTTGTATTTTTTTTGTAATAGGTATCTTTTTCTACCACGTATTTTTTTGTAATATGTATTTTTTATAATCTTTATTTTTTTAATTTTCAATAATAGATGTTATTTTATATTAGGCTTGATCTGTTGGTATTTAAATATTTATTTGTAAATTGAAAGATTAAATTTTTTTTTACATTTAACTTGATTTGACCAAATGAGAAACCGGACTATACCGAATTAAAATTGAAGAAATCAAACCAAACCAAATTAAAGTAGTTCAGTTCGATTTTGGTTTCGGTTTAAAAAATTTAAAACTAAAATTTCTGGTTCAGGTCAAGTTTTTTTTTTTTTTTTTGGTCAGGACCAAACTAAAACCGGTTACAATCCTGAGAGTGAAGGGGTGCATCGAAGAACCAGGAATTGAAGAGCAAAAATAAGTATATTTTAGAATTTTTATTTTAGTGATAACTTTGTAATTAACAGCCTACGATTTTTTATCCTAGACTAATAATCTCACCTCCCTCACGGAATAAAATAACAAAAATGATACACACATCATTTTTACACATTATTTTTACACATCACTTAAAAGTACGTCATTTTGTGTTGAGAAAAAATCATATATATTTTTTACCCATATCGCTCAAAATACATTTGGGTCTTTCTCAATACAAAACGACATAATTTTGAATAATGTGTAAAAATAATATGTATGTAGTACTATTGATAAAATAATGTCCTCTTACATAGGAATTATAGTAGTCCCGAATCATTAATTCAAGACCATAAAATGAGAACCAAACTAAAAAAGAGATGGGATTAAATACTCTTAGTCTAATATCAGATGTCTAATCTTCGTGGCCTAACTATTCTAGCACCTAAACTGACGACTAGACTCTACCACCCTACTGAAGGAAAATTGAATATAAAACACAGAGAGAGAGAGAGAGAGAGAGAGAGAGTCCAAAATATCGAACAGTGACATGATCCTAACTGATGGGCAGAAAGCCACATCTGGCTGTCACCATTTAGGTCCACACCTTCCTTCCTTCCCCACCACAACAACAAAATGCAAGTGATGTTTTTGTTGTTTTCCATTTTGTTTGTGTTTTTTTTTTTTATGAGCTTAGGTGGAGTAATCAATATAGTTTGAACCCTAAAATCATACTGCTGGTCCTGTCTTGTTAATTACGAATATAATTAGAATTAGTTGCAAATACATCCAAACAAACCCTTTCGGTTACAATCCTCATATGTCACTCTCCTTCACCACTAAATCTACCTTCAGATTTTCATGTCAATTAGGGTCCCAATATTCCATACCATCCACCACTAACTTCCAATTAGCAACATAATTTAAAATTGTACAAACCAGTATTCTTTTCATACATGGGTGGGAATTTCCACTAACGATAAATTATAAAATTGATATTTTGACCTTGATCCCTTTCGTAATCTCATCCAACCGGATAAAATCATTCATAAATACAGAAATTTGAAGTTTAGATGCAATTTTTTTTCTGGATCGCTCCGATTTCTTAGAATATTAACTAATTTATTTTAATATTATTTTATCATTTAAACAAGGGTTAAAAGAAATAATACATTTATTAATTAAAGTCGAACATTAAAAGTAGTATTCCAAAGTTTAGAGTTCAAAATTATGAAAAACTCCTTCGGAATTTACATTGTAATTTCAAATAAATAGACAGAGCAACTAAGGCTATGGTAGCCACATGTTGTTGAAGTCTTCCTCCACAATACCCGGCTCTTCCTGTTTGGACAAGATCTCCGTATGCTCTTATTTATCTGGCATAAAACGCCAAACACACAGAACTTGTTCCAATGAGTAATAAAACGTTAAGGACAAAGAAGTTACTCCAATAAAGTAATGAAAAATACAAAAGAATCCAAACTCAAAGGATAGCATACAAACATAATATATGACAGAATAAATAAAAATAGTAGAATAAAACTAAACAACAAAGTAAACACGTAGATTTGTTATGATTTTTTTCGTTTAACATTTCTAGGATTCACTACCTACAAAATCTAAATTTTACCCAACGACTCTAGCATGGGGGCCTCAGTTAATATTGTTCAGTCCTTACATATATTGGGCTCATAGTTCGAGGCTATATACACTTTACCATCCAATCAGGTCAATAATTGTTGAATGTGGCGTCACCAGCTCAAGAACCAACGAACCTTAATGCCCTTATTCAATTCAAGAATGCCTGATACACTGGCCGTCACTTCCTCGAGGTCCAAAGTTGCCCTCGCAGACATCTCTGGAGTCACCTTCAATAGTCTCTAGCTCCTCCTAGTTTTGGTCCTTTCAACATAACAATATACCAAAACACAGGTCAACCCCCAACACCAACTTGACATGGTGCGGCAAACTAAACCAGTTTTACACATTTCCATTACGCGTACCTAGGTGTCTCTACACATTCCACTACTTATAATGCATTTCCGACTCCCTCAACTACCTTATCCAAGTGACATTCAAACCGACGTTCCTAACGTTTATTCTATGTTTTCTCCAAAGTTATAGTTATGTTATTCTACGATTAATTGGACAACATAACAGTCACGCCTAACATATCCCACAAAACCAACATATCGAGTAATCCAGCAACAACGTCAATAATAACAATTTTGCTGACATGAGAACATCAACGAATAAAACATACCAATGTAATATGGTCTCAAATGGTGAACTGATCCCACGAGAATCCGTGGACATTATTTAGGTGTATGTGTATACATGTGCAAGTACTATAGTGCCAGAGTGAAGTTATATTAGTTGGCCGAAGCCTGAAGATCAAACTCAAAACAGATCTCTATTTACTACTCAACCAGTCACCAAGCCAATTCCCTGGCCGGTTGCCTAATCGCTCTTTTAGACCTACAGCCAGTTGAGCACTTGGCAAGGTGACTCGAGCATCCAGAGCTTGCTCGAGTGAATTGTCATTTTTCAGATTCTGTAAAACTAGGTTTTTCTAGTTTCCTTACACATCTGAATACAAAATCACGGGTTTAACATTGGAGACATGCGATTAAAATTGAAATTGAAATTGAAATGAACTTCCTAAAGGTTAGAAGTACAAATTCCTACCTCGATTGATTGAAAAAAGCGAAGAACAAAGATGAATTAGAAAATTAGAATTTGGGCAAAACTTCCTCTCTCTCCTCCCCAATAACTTTAGAAACCTTTCAAACTCTTTGATTTTCTTGACTACGAAAAATAGAAAAATGAAAGAAAGACTATTGGGTTTTATAGGCCGAAAAGAATAAAACTCCTCATAAACTTTCCCATCAAAATTAAATTATCAGCCATGAACACACCATGAAGCCTAAATCAAAACTGATTTTTCCATCAAAGTCAATAAACTCCATTATGCTACCAAATAAAATTGATTTCTTTTTATTAAAAATCCTAGGATTTCATTGTTGTGATAATTGAAAAAGATGATGAGAAGTTATCCCGTGCAACTCACCTACTGTGGAATCTCAATCACAACCATCGATCATTCAAGCAACCTCAACCGATCAAACAAAAATCAATGCAAATAGATTAACTAATAATTAAACATGACAGAAACAGAAACATTGTTTAAAATCAATTTTAAATTCCGGGTTATTACATCTTCCATTTGAAGAGTTAATTTGTTTTTTTTTTTTTTTCCTATTTTGGATTCACTCGAGTAAACAAAGAAAAAACATGAAAATAAAAAGCAAAGTTTATAAAATAGTCTCCCCTGCACAGATGGGGGGAAGTTTGACACGACAAATTAGCATGAGCCGAATCAAATGCACAATTGTTAAGTTTGAATTAGATATTTTCTAATACGAATGCAAATATATATGATACAAGTCAAACATGGTCTTGGGAGTTTTTGGGTAGAGATTAGAGACCATAAACCAAAATATCTAAAGAGCGCATCTGTTTTGGACAATTAGAAGAGGCGGAAGGGGATGTGATAGGGGGCTCTATGGCTCGTCCTCTTGTGCTAATCTTATGCATTTAAAATAAGGTATCACTCTCGAGAGACTCGCGTTTGCATTGCTACTTGATGAGACAATAACTTATCGGCATTATGAATCAATTAGAATGATTAACCCCACATATATAACCTCTATGTTGTATTCGTGTGCTATGTGTTCGTCAAATTATTTATGTGCATTTCTTATAAATACGTAGTACTAACCAAAGTCGTTTGGATACCAATATTTATTTTGTTATTTTGCTTTTAGTAAGCAATTTACAGCCCAGCTGCCCTCTTGTTCCTTTAAAGCATTTAAAAATCTCATCAATCTGTACTTCAGGAGTAATATCCATACAGTACTTATACATGCAGCAGGGAGTGATATGGACATTTCAACGACAATTATTTCATGTTTCTGGAGCATTATTTTATTCGCTCTCACAATATTATATGGGATTCACACACTTCAAGATTCGAGACGAGTCTTTCACTCTATATCAGGTGAGTGTTCCAAAGTTCGTTCTTTTTTAGATTTTTAAGTCTGAATTGTTAGAGCGATTGATCTAATAAAATATTATCACAATGATGGCAGAAGATTTCAAAAAATTGTCAGTAAATTTTGTGAATCTCTAACCATCATTAATGCAAGAAATCAAAGTGGCAATAAATTTGTTCTTATTTTATTTGTTTAAAACCTTTTATACACATTTAATTTCATATCGCACCGGGCATAGAAGAGTTCTCCATTCGTATGGAAAGACATGTATGCTTATGGAGATCATTATGAGCCCTCATTCATTCTTGAAGTATAGGCTTCTTATGGCATTTGGATATGACATTTTTTTTTAGACTACCATGGTCGCATAACGACATCAATGTGTTAAATCCATCTCTTTTATTCAGCAGCATATAAGCGAGGGGCAAAATCTCCCAATTAATTTCTCAATCAATGTCCATGACTATACAATGGGATATTATCATGTCAATGGCATATATATACATCTTAGGCAACATTTATGAAAATAATTTCATGCCCACAAGGACTAATAGCTAAAAAATTTGTGCAGCACAAGAGTCTATGAGAAAGAATGTGGAGCGAGGTGTAAGAAAACAGTGCTAGAAACAAAATATTGACTGAACAAATATTAAAAATTACACTTGATTAATTTCAACAATTACTTGAAATTTATAAACAATAAAGAAAGATATTGTAATCGGGAAAAATCAGTAAGCAAATCGAGACTTCTATAATGATATATATTCTTAAGACAAATTTACCACATGAAAAGTGTTGGAGGTTTTGTAACGACCCGCTCCCGCCTTGTACAATATTGTCCACTTTTGCCGCCCAAACCCCATGGACTTCCCAGTAGGTCACCCATCCCTGGATTGCTCCAGGACAAATACGCTTAACTGTGAAGTTTCATTTAGTGTTAACGCCATCACGGCTTTAAAAAGTCTTGTACAAGGAAGATTCATAATCTTATAAATACCATCGAATTTACATCCACCAAGCGATGTGGGACCCTTGACCACCCATCTAGACGTTCCATTGAGAATTCATCTCCCGGACGCTGGCCTCACAGCTAGCACTACAGTCTAATTGGGGTGTCACAAAATCCAGGTACATATTCACATCGGCATGTTGATTTGCGATTACTAGCGATTTTAACTTTATATTCCTGATTGACTGAAGAGAACAATTTGGACTGAGGTAATTTTTAGATTTAATTGTTTGGGAACTAAAAACGTGGTAGACTAGTAGGAGTGGGACAAGGAAATCCAAATAAACAAACAAAGAATATTGACTAAACGTTTCATTATTTAATAATAATTTAATTCAAAACCGCGCCCTAGCTCGACCCGTATATAAACCCCAGCTCCCCGTCGCTGTAATTTTTTCCATACCCCGTGGAAAAAGGTCGGTACTTTTTTGCAGAGCTCGATATATTACTGCGTTCTCACTAGGCATCATCGCTCCCACATCTTCGTAGTTTATGGTAAAGTTTTCGTTTCTGTTTTTGCTTCAAATCTCTCTTCTTCTTATTATTTGTTTGGATCTCGATTTGCTCATCGTTTTTGTTCGAAATCTATTGATCTGAAGTTTTTTTTTTGGTAATGGAGCTTCGATTCCAGGCTTAAAGGAGATTTGTTTTGCGTTCGTTAAAACCTTTTAGGATGATAGAGTGATTCTGTAATGCGAGCACTGTGAAAAAATTCAAAAATTTATGTTTGCAGTAAATGTTAGTGGTTCGATTTGCTCATCGTTTTTGTTCGAAATTATTGGTTTGAACTTTTTTGGTGAATGAAGCTTTGATTCCGGCTTCAAAAGGAGAGTTGTTTTCCGTTCGCTGAAACGTTTTAGGAAGATGGAGAGATTTGGTAATACGAGCACTGTGAGAAAACGCACAATCTGAGTTTGCAGTAAATCTCAGTGGTTTAGGATTGTAATTTATTATATTGTTTTACTCAATTTTAATTGATTTCAGCATCAAACTATTTTCCGCTGGTTGAACCTTTCAGAAAAATAACGCTCTTTTGAGTCTTGAATCGATCAATTGAGTAAAACAACAGATCTTCTACAATAAATTACAATCAGCAAACACAAATTTTGCCTTTTCACAGTGCTTCATATTACAAAACCTCTATCTTTCTAAAACGCATTACAAATTTTGCATTTTCATAGTGCTCGTCTTGCAATTGTGATTTCGGAACAAAAAGTGATGAATAGTACATTGTGGTGTCAATTTTCAGTGGTTATTGGAGTTAGAAATTGAAGCCTTCTAGTATCTGTTTTTCCAGATTACTCCGATAGAAATTCCTTTGGAATCTTAGAAAATACCAAAACAATTGTCTTACTTGTCGAAAAAATTTGGGATAAATATTGCATACGGTATAGAACAATTAATTTTTATAATTCAAAACCAACTTCTAAAATTACTAATAGAAACATTTTTTTCCTGAAAAATGATTGTCGATTTTCAGTAAGTTGCTTGTACAACAAATAAGAAAAGCAACAATTTTTTAGACCCTCTCTAGAAGACTTTACATGATCTTTGTTTATTTCGTTTCTGCTATTAATATCTCTTTATTTATGCTTTTAGGAAGATGCCTAGCATGGACTCTGATCCAGATGACTCAGAGCCGTTTATTGAGGTTGATCCGACGGGCCGTTATGGCCGCTACAACGAGCTTCTTGGTTGTGGTGCAGTGAAAAAAGTATATCGTGCCTTTGATCAGGAAGAAGGCATAGAGGTGGCTTGGAATCAGGTTAAGCTTCGTAATTTCTTTGGTGACCAATCCACAATCGATCGGCTAAATTCTGAGGTCCGGTTGCTGAGGACTTTGAAGAACAAGAACATCATTGCTTTGTATAGTGTGTGGAGAGATCAAGGAAAAAACACTCTGAATTTCATAACTGAAGTTTGCACCTCTGGGAATCTAAGGGAGTATAGAAAGAAGCACAAGCATGTTTCCATGAAGGCTTTGAAGAAGTGGTCCAAACAGATATTGAATGGGCTGAATTATTTGCACACTCATGATCCGTGTGTGATTCATCGGGATCTCAACTGTAGCAACGTTTTCATCAATGGCAACATCGGTCAGGTAACTACACTTGTCTGTCGATATTGCCACTTATACCAGGGCAAAATGTTTTTCGGTTTCACATGACCAAATAACTATATGTTTTGAGTTTATGTTATTAAATATGAAGTATCTAAATAGTATTGTTTTCCTGTAGCCTTGTCTTTTGGGAATTGAAGCTCTCTTCGTACCTTGTTTTTTTGTTCATGTTGCCACTTGCTTGTCTCTATAATAATTTATCATTTTACCTGGGACATTAAAATGTGAAATTCGACATAGATATAATTGTGTTTTTATAGATTTGGCTTTTAGAATATTTTAGTGGAATTTCATCGTGCTTGTTGTGTTTGATTCGTATGAATAACAAATTTTTGACGTTTGAGAGTCGATTATTTTTTATATGATCCATGTGGCCTAGGTGAAATGGCCACATGGTAAAACATGTTTAAAATGAAATCCGTGTCATTTATAAGCAATGTATTTTATATAAGTTCCAAAGCATCAACTTGACACTGGACAAGTCCATATACGACAGTGTATAAGATGGAGATGTGTGCATCGGGTATAATTTTTTCATTGAATGTGCTATTTTCACATAAAAATCTTTTTTGATATAACTTTGATTTTTTTTAAAAATGATCGTTTCTTAATTATTGTCAATTTTTCCCTGCACTAGATCTTTGAATTGACCAGGCAAATGATAGGACTTCTTTCCAATAGGTGAAGATGGGTGATTTTGGTCTGGCAGCAGTGGTTGGCAAGAACCACTCTGCACACTCAATACTCGGGACACCCGAATTCATGGCGCCAGAGTTATACGAGGAAAACTATACCGAGTTAATCGACATATACTCGTACGGTATGTGTGTGCTTGAGATGGTGACTCTAGAAATACCCTACAGCGAGTGCGATAGCATTGCAAAGATATACAAAAAGGTGACAGCCGGCATGAGGCCTCGTGCTATGGAGAAGGTTAGGGACCCCGAAGTGAAAGCATTCATAGAGAGGTGCCTTGCTCAGCCTCGAGCCAGGCCTTCCGCTGTTGATCTACTTAGAGACCCGTTCTTTGACGGCATTGTTGATGACAATGACGAAGAAAATGACATTGGATTGACAGTGTTGAGTACATAGTTCAACTTTATTGATTGTTTGGCGAAGTCAGATTAGTGCTTATTTTGGTGGTATATTGGTGGGTTTATGATTGTTTGGATGTTTTTCTTTTACAAGTTGATGGTGATGGATTGAGGGAAATTTGGAGAAGCAAAGAGCTTGGGAGGAGATGTCTTGTAAATATTAGGGTTTGTCACACAATTATATTTTTTTTGGAAGATTTGGGCGTCTTTTTGGCTGATCTTCATTGTTTGCCGGGATGGTAATATTATATAAACTGAATTATCATGCGAAATGTATCCTTTTTGCTTGAATCAGAATGTATAGTATCTTTTTTGTTCACACAGTAGGTGCGTGAATCGGTGTTGATTTGTTGTGAAGTCAAAGCTAAGGCATAGAAAATGTGAAGTCAAAGGTTAGAATGCATGAGTTTTTTGCTGTCTTTGTTTGCAATGTGTTAGCCAGGTTTTCATGCAAACCTATGTTAGCCAGGCGTTGAGTCATTCTTAACTCGATCATGGATACTTATCATCATTATGCCCATTATTTCAGGTCACTCTTATTAGCTTTGGTGATTAATTGGGGGGGAGAGGGTGCAGAAAGATACACGTGACTAAAATAATCCGCAACTGATCATTGGGGCGCATGCCTTGTTTTTTCATTTGTCATACCCCCTCGCGTACCTTACGAAGATGTCAGTGAGGAGTTCTCCACATGATCTCATCGTTCCCAACTCGAACTTGTCCACTTCCTCTGGCAGCAATGTCGAACAAAAAGCATAGTCGGGAGATGAGATATTCGGACAAACTTGCGGGGGTGGTCAACATATGTCTATATCTACTCATAAAGCACGAAGAGTAATTTATCAAATTCGTGGACGTTCTTACAACGAAACACTTACTATCAGATTATTTTATTTTTATAATTATGCTTTATTACCCTCTGCTAAAATTCATCCCCCGAGGAGTATGATGTAGCTAGTTTTTTTTGTTTGCCAGCCTTTTACCAAGTCATCAGCTTGAAAATTGGAATCAAGAGTGCTACACACACATTATTTTTACACATCACTTAAAACTACGTCGTTTTGTTTTGAGAAAGACCCAAATGTGTTTTGAGCTATGTGAGTCAAAAATAAATATGATTTTTTCTCAATACAAAACGGCGTAGGTTTAAGTGGTGTGTAAAAGTGATGTGTAAAAATGATGTGTTTGTAGCATTTTTGAATTGGAATAGGGAATAGTTCCACGTAAGTGGCTGACATGGTTTGATCAACAATTAATGCTAATAAACTAATTAACTACTCGAGTTCGAGTTCATTTTCGATCGGTTAAAGGCTCGTCCAAGATTGTTTCATCACCTAAACAATAGGCAGACAGAAAAATGATACAGGTTACCCAACGATACCCTTGTTAGTTGTTTATAAACCGTCACAGATTAGTTCATGACATTGGAAGGAGAAGAAAAACTGAGATTTGGCATTTGTTTAACGTTTGAGAGTTGAATATCTTTGGTATGATCATGAAGCCTAGTTGAAACACGTAAGAAATCCATTCTATATATGAGCAATGTACCAACACAACACGACACGACACGACAATGTTATAAGGTAGAGATATGTGCACTCACTGCACTGGGTATAACTTTTTCTTGAATTTTTATTTCGTGACTCCTTAAAGCTCCACACTTGACCCCTCAAGTGTTTGGGAGTGTAAGTAATCTCAACATCACTATCTCTAATATATCACACTATCACGATTCCACTCCCGTCGAGCCTCTTCGACGGCACTAGTTTACGAAATCTTCCCGCTAGCCATGGCTTGGTTTAACTTTATAGCTCTAACACCACTTATCAAGTACAACTCTAAGTCCTTCAATTTGCAAGGGTCGTCCCACCGTCTCGATTTACTAAGTACATTAAACCTATGCCTCACGGGTCCCCCTTGTATTCTTTTTACTAAAGATTGTCTATGCCTATACTTCCTTGTATTTGAGAAAAAAAAAAGTCTCGTGCTTCGTGCTTCTCACACGAACGGGCACAACTGAAGGATAAAAAAGGCAATGCCAAAATACCTAAATTTCTCTATTTATGCTGGACCCAACTCTTTATTTGAGCTGTGTTTCATTAAACACCTATTTTTTTCACAGGAACCTTGACCTAGCTAGCAAGTCCTCCTAATATCAGTAAAAGGACACTTATCGTATCGTTAATACGATCATGTATCGACTTGTACCGGATAGTATTACAATTTATAATGACCTAGGTATGTGTGATGAGGACTTGAAACCGAGCCTGCTACACATAAAATACTGTTCGGACAGTGTTCAAGTAGTGTTTTTTTGTACCAAAACAACGTTAATTTACTGTATAACACGCTTTCTGTGCAGTAGGCTCTTGTGATGATTAGTGCCAAGTGGAAGAACTGCTAACAAAAAACAAATCTATAGCAGAAGCAGATTTTGAGGCATTGTGTTTCTTTTTTTTATGTCACAGGTGTGTTGCTTTCTCCAACGGTAACCATCTTAAACTGGCCAACTACCAGGTTTGGTAGATAATGCACTTAGAAGATACGGTACCAGGTTTTTGTTTTCCGTCCCTAGTGGGACCATTACAGATACAGTGTGTAGGGAAAAATTATCATGAACATGTTCTAACTAAATTCGGAATTCCAAAAAATTACATCCGTTCTCATTAATTATAAAAATTGAAATTGCAGAACATGAATAAAATGAACCGAAACAGTAAACGTATGATGTCGAGTCCTGTGGATTCACAGTCTCATCGTAGATGTTGGAAGATCGCTTCGGCGCCAGTCTCTCAAAATAATATGGTTTTTCAATCGAAGAAACACCGACTTATCCACTGCCTATCAAACTTACTACGTCTATCTCTTTCCTACAAAAAGAACAAGAAATCTAGAACAAATCGTTGATGATTTCTTGTATTTCTAATTACCCAAAAATGCGGAACTCTACAAATAGTGATAGGTTGTTCGAGCTTAGCTTGAAAGCTTAATCAAATTTAAAAACGTGCCAAGTTTGTTTTGTTGTTTGCTAATATGAAGTCAATCTCGAGTAGCTCAATGTTCTTTTTATAATATATATAAACTTATCAAAAACTGAATTAGAGCCCTGTAATACAATTGAGTTGCACATGTGTTAAAGCTTTATTTGTTTCAACAAGAAGTTACATTTGCGTACCTTATTTTGCTTCATTGCCCTACTAGTGGGGATCTATTAGAGTAAGTTTTTTGAAATCCGTATCATAGAGTAAGCTTTATTTGTTTCAACAAGAAGTTACACGCACCACAATGTCTAAGATAATCGCATCGTGCACCAAAATATTTTTAGACCAGCTGCATCGTGCACCACATCTTGAATAACCATCTCTACCTATGATGTTATGTGTGAAGCACCGAGTGGTGGGATGTAATCCATGGTGTCATTCCTCTTGGCTCGTCCAAACATTCTTACACCAGAGGATTCACTTGTTCTCTCTCCCTTTCTTTCTCTATGTATTCTTCTCACTTATCTCAGTTACAAATTCCATTTCATTTTACAAATTTCTAAGTTTTGTTTTTGTTCTTTCTTCCCCTCAATTATTTTGCTTTTGCATTTATTGACATAATTACGAACGTGCAGAACATATAAAAACCAAAACCGAGTCCTTTAAAATTATAGTTTTCTTAAAACAAATTTAGGTTGCACCGACGTCTCACAATGTAAAACAGTTAGCTCAACTTATGGAACACTGACCGCCTACCTCAAACCGAACTTGCCGCCTACCTCAAATCGAACTTGTGCATCTCTCACTTATTCAAGAACAGGAAAACTATAATATGTTATTGAGTACGAAATTCTTGGGACTAGAACCATGTAAGGGGTTGAATTTATACACATGTATCAACTCTTCAAATGCTATATAGCTGGAATCTTTGGAGTGCAACCATCGACGTATTCATCGTTCCGTGAATATGTTCTCAAGAAGGTGACAACCGGCATGTGGGCTCGAGCCATGGAGAAGGTTAGGGGCCCTGAAGTGAAATTATTCATCGAGAGGTGCCTTTCTTAGCCTCACGCCAGACCTTCCTAACCTACTTAGAGACCCGTTCTTTGACGGCATGGTTGATGACAATGATGATGAAAATGACATTGGATAGATGGTGTTGAGTACATAGTTGAACTTTATTGATTGTTTCGCAAAGTCAAATTATTGCTTATTTTGGTGGGATGTTGGTTAATGATTGTTTGGATATTTTTCTCTTACAAGTTGTTGACGGCAATGGAGCAATGGAAATTTAGGGAAGTGTAAACATTAGGGTTCCTCACCCAATTATAATTTTTTTTTGGAAGATTTGAGCGTCTTTATTGGTTGATCTTCATTCTTTGCTAGGGTGGTAATCTTATATAAACTGAATTATCAGGCGAAATGTATCCTTCTTGCTTGAATTAGAATGTAGAGTATATTTTTTGTTCACACAGTTGGTGTGTGAATGGATAAGGATTTGTGGTGGAGTCAAAGCTAAGGCATAGAAAATGTGAAGTCAAGCACATGAGTTTTTGCTGTGTATGTCTATGTCTGCAATGTGCTGTCCAGCTTTTCAAGAAAAGCTATGTTTAGGGTACATGAAAAGGCACAAAGTTTGTTCATGAGGGTAATGAGAAAGTCCACTAATACAAACTTTTGTGCACAGATTTGGATACATATATGTTCGAAATTATTCAATACGCATGAAGTTTATAAAACAATGAAGGGCTCAACGTGCATCGGACAATTTCAAACATATTTGTGTCTGAATTTATGCACGGGAGTTGTATTTGTAGACTTGTTCCCTGAATTATATTTGTATATACACATCAACCAGAAACGGATTCCGCGGCGTGGGCTGTGTACTAAATTTTGAGCTTCATTTCGAGTTAGAAGAAGTGATTCAAACCGTTCTTTTCTTTTTGGCTCGTCGAATTCTTTGGGCATGCAATAAATCAGATTCATCGGACATCAGTAGGAATATGGACAAAATATGTTTGCTTTGAAAAGATTTTAAGCATAGTATGATTGTGAAAATAATTTCTGACACGAACATGCTTCTTTTTTCTCTACCGGTTTTTGCTTACACAATTAATTTTGGCGGGCCGAACAAAATGAAAAATTTGAATCGCTTTTTAAGACTTTGAATGGAACCCGAAATAAGTACACAGTAGAACCTATTGTGTCCCAGTAGACCCCCTGGTCCTAGGACTTGTGTTTGTGTGAGTAACGTATATAGATCTATGTCTCATAAGGGTGGATGTCAAGACTGGATTTATGACCACCACAAGACAATATGATTGGCTCCTTAATCACCAATAGATGTTGATTAACCCGTCCGGCCGGAGTGGGGTGGTCAAGTGATGTTGTCGTTAACGCACCAAAAATATATTTATAAAGTCAAGGCTTAAAACTAACCCGAAGAATAGTAGAAAAACCAGAATCGTCTACGGGGATGAAAAAGTTAAGTTACGATATTTTTAAAGATTTATTTC
>JABCMJ010017222.1:0-18240 GCA_014822125.1 Arbutus unedo
TAAAGTGGATGTATTAAGTCATATTAATTTGTAATTTAGTGCGCTCAACAGGTATTGAGGTGGCACAGTCTAAGGATGGTATTAACTTATCATAGAGAAAGTATGTGTTGGATATTCTAGAAGAGATCCTAATGTCAAATTGTGCGTTGATCAAGGGGAGTTGCTTTATATTCCTAATCAGTTTCGTCGCTTGGTTAAAAAGTTGAATTATCTTATTATTTCTTGTCCTGATACCTTTGCACTTAGCTGGTTAGTCAATTTATGTTTGCTTTTTGTCTTCCACACTGGGAGGCCGTTCTAAGAATGGTGAAGTATCCCAAGTCCCATCCGAGACGTGGTGTATTTTATCGTACTAGTAGGCACTTGTGGGTTGAGGCCTTCACTGACTGTAATTGGGCAGGAAGTCTGAATGATAGGGGATCTACTACAGGATACTGCATCTTTATCGGTGAAAATCTTATTAATTGGAAAAGTAAGAAGTAGATGGTCCTGTGTAGTCTAGTGCTGAGGCATGGTATAGAACAATGACTCACACGACTTATGAGATTTTGTGGATTCGTTCATTTCTTGATAAGATAGGGTTTTCAGTATAGTTGCCTGTAAATCTGTATTGTGACAATCGGGCCGCTGTTCACATATCACAATATAGTTTTCCATGGGAGAACTAAACACGTCGAAGTAGGTTGTCACATTGTACGAGAAAAATTGACTGGTGATGTTATTGCTACTCCTTTTGTGTCTACCAATGCCTAATTAGCTGATATGTTTACTAAGCTGTTATTCAAACTACACTTGGAGTTACTTTGTGACAATCTGTGACTCATTGATATTTAGTCTCTAGCTTGAGGGGGAGTGTTAGAAATAGTAGAATAGTTAAGTTACATTAGTCCCACATTGGTTATGTGGGAAGCTTGTATTCTATATTTTCTATATAAATATAAGCTCTTGGGTTAGGGTGTATTGATCATCCTAAACACTTTTATCTCTCTCTTTCTTTTCTATCTCGATAAAAATAAGAATAAATATAGGTTTTAGTAGCTACAACCTTACCGCTTTCAAACGTTTCTTTCTTTTCTCTCATGGCTTCCTCTTCGTCTCCCATACCAGTGATAGAGACAGGTACACCATTGTGTACACTCCGACATTATGTAGAAGAAGAGGTAACCTTATATGATCACAGCGATGGTTGAAGCCATATGATTAATGAGATATTTGTCCCTTCTAGAACCCTTGACGCATTCCTCCTAGGTTCTGCCTTTGATGAACTTCGCTTAAAGCTCTCTCTGTTGTACCCACGTTTGGATAACTCTTCTTCATGGGCAACCCTTTCATTGGTTCACCTGGCCAAAGAAACACTACAGTTAGTGGCCTTCTCATGACCCCAACTGGGTTAGTTGGTCTGCTTGTGTTCTCAAAAGCTGAGGAGCCCACTTAGAGCAAATATGACTGAGAAGGATCACATGCTTACTTCGAAAAGAAATTCTTCAGGATTCATATCTAATCGAAGTTGCTATGACGTTATGGGATCCCTGCTTCAATTTTTCCCACTTAACTACGGAATGATGGCCCCTACGGTTTTGGATGTTTCCCAATTGCTTGGACTTGCTCCCTTGGGCCAACAGTTTAATATTATCAATGCACCAATTGTTTCCTCCCCTCAAATTCCATATTGCACAGAGTGCTAATGACAACTTTATTAAGCTCGAGAGAAAATCTGGTGATGTGTTTGACAAAATATTTTTCTTTTATTCTCTACACATTTTGTAAACATATTCTTTGTCACTTTGGGAAGAAGGTAATGGTTGAATATATTCCCCTAGAGTCCGCTTTGTTTATGGGGACTCCTTTTAATTTTGCTTCTTTCTTCCTGGGCTATGTATATAGAGTGGGTTCAGAGTTCATGTCGAAACATCAGAACCAAAGCAAGAGTGGCCCACTATGTTTCTTGCAACTCTGGCTCCTTGCATATTTCTTGGAGTTGCAACCAGGTATTCCTGATGAACAATCCATTTGTCATAGGGAAAGGTTCATCAATGGGGATTGTCCTCGCAAGAGTATGAGCGAGTATCTCCATTTCTTTTACTACCTTTCACAAAATAGGGATGCATCCCTTTTTCTCCCTTTTCAAACCCTTGTACCTACTGAACCGATTGGTCCTCAATGGCTTATCAATCTCATGGCAGACAAAGTCGGGCTTTCAGAATTCCATCGTCAAGCTTGGGGTGGCTTCTGATTGCTTGTGAGCTTCATATTGGGGAGTTCAAACATTAGTTGAAATGCTTTGTTGAACCATATTGTCCGGTACAATTTGCTTGAAAATTTGGCTTCGATCAATCTATATCTCTCCCTTTTTGTCACCCTGCTGGCCAATTTCAAGTCTACTGAATTTGGCCTAGGAAAGGCATATGCTATTGAGAGGTTCATTCGTTGGTGATACAATAACCTAGACCTATTTTCAACGGTCCTGCTTCCCAAACCCTTGTACTACAATTGAGGGGGGAAATTTTCCATTGAAAGGGTTGGCAATTAATCCAGAAACATCCTACCGACCTTCGAAGGGATTTATTTATGCAGAAACTCTAACTAATCATGACACTATAGCCAGGTCGAAGCATCCTACAGCCCTCCATTCGATTTTGGACTTTGCTTGTGACGGAGTATCCATCAAAACAAAACTTATAGAAAATGTTTTCCATTCTCTGGTTATCTCGAAAACCAAAACATTTACCAGAATAGGTACGTTAGGTTTACTATTTTTTGAATTTAATTACTTCTAACTTTTATTTATATTAAAAACTTCTTTTTGCTCCAGCAACTTCACGACCTACTAAACGCATTCTGAATCCAGTTTTCAAAGAACTACAGAGAACTGGAGCGTAGGGAAACTATTCTTACGTTTAAAAAAAAATGCTGCAAACAACAATGCTCCACAGTTTCAAACATGCAAGTGACTATAGACGGATTAACTACTATGTTGGGTAATTCTCCACACTATTCTCTCCTTGTATACTAGCTTTGATTACCATTTTACTTACCAACACCTCCTTACAGCTGACTCGCTTCAAAATTTGTCTCCTGCAATACAAGACGAAGAAACCATGGCACCATTAAAAGAACAAATTCTTAAGTGTAGAACTTCCATACAAAAAGACTTTTATGAAGGTAGACGTAAAAAGAGGAAACATTCAAAGAAATTTCTCTCTACATCAAAATTTATAGAGACAGGAGATCATCAAACTCCTCCATCTTTTGAAGATGTAGAAATTACTAGAGAAATTCCTCTAATGGACCCAGTGGCCCTAGACTCTCTCATGCCCAGGCCAAACAGGAGATGGAAGTACAAATTCATGTCAACTTGGTTACACACGAAAGCACTGCCGTTTCTATCCATGGTAATAGACCTATGCTTTTGGATTTCACAGTTTCTCCATTCATTCGAAATTTTGGCTTTATGATTGCATATAGGAGAAACCACTTGTGGGACAAAAACACTTTAGAATTTACTTCCAAAAGCTAACCTTGAACAAGGTTTTGTTCATGCATCTTCTTCGAAAGAACACAATCAAAATATCATAGAAAATACTTCCGAAGAGGAGGTTATCCCAACATCTTACCCAGAAGTTTTGACAGACATACCATCATCCTTTATCAATATGGTATAAGTCTTTCCTTTCGACTTTCTTCGAATAACAAACATCTGGTAACGATACACATTTGGATGTTTTCAAGGCGATATCTCATCAAATCTAGAGCTAGACCTGGGAGAAAAAGTCACACCAAAAGGCCTGATTTACATTGATCTTGATGAGGATGAGGTAGTTTTACCCTCGACATCCCATGTTTTCAAGTTGTCAACACCTGTCCTTATTCCACCCAACACTCTCATAGTTGCAGAAGAAATTATAGAAGAATCATAGCCTGCTCTTTCTAAGCAGACGCAAGACGTGCCACCTTCTTCTTCTTCCATTAGAGCAGGCTCGGAGAATGCCTCTCATCATAAAAAGTCAAGTTTTCATCGTCTACTTAAGACTCCTATGAAAACAAGGGAAGTAAAAGAGCTGAAGGAACTGGTTGAAGCTTTTCAATTCGTGGTCAATCTAAAGACCAGTCGTCCTTCGTTTGCTCTTGGAAGCCCTCTAGAAAGAGAAAAAGCACTTATTGAGCAACGTTTGATTTTGAATCTTCATGTCGAGCTCAAAGATGTGAAGCAGACATACGGATTCCTCTATCTTTCATTCGAGTTCCTTTTCTACTCTTCGTAGCATATGATCTCCTATTGGGATCTAAAACTTGTTGTAGGCTTCTTCTGACCTTAAGATGCTAGAAGCCACATCTTTATTTGAATATCTTAGTTTTCGACTAAACATTGATCTTCCTCTATTTTGAAGAACTATAGAGAACTGGAGCGTAGGGAAAGAGAAAAAGCTCAAGTAAAAAGTCATCAAAGAAAATACTTTGCAAGCTTGTAACGCCTGTGAATGTCAAACTCGAATTGTCAAAGACTTTAAGCTTAGTTAAACAACTTTAATTGCCGAGCTTGTACAAGTAACTCAGTCTTTATCCAAAACTTCATCAACACTGAACGACTTGGCCAACCAAGTTGATGAATAATGCAACAAGATACAACACGAGATCCCTTCTCAAGCCATATTGCTAGAAAAAGAACTATGGGATCGTGCCATCATGGACAGCTGCGGGGGTATATGGAAGGAGCTTTGCTCTTTATTATGTTATCTCGTAACTCCCTCATAACTTGTATTTGTCAAGGTCTAGAATTACTTTTGTAATTGAAAACATTCCCAAATGGTTGAGAAATATGGCTTCAAGGATTTTTCAATTTATTTTTCTTCGATGAGCGTCACCATCCATATCCTTTAAATGGTATGCTCCTTCATGGAGGACTCTATGAATTAAATATGGCCTTTCCTAATTGGGTGCCCTCTTACCGTATCCATCATTTTTGGACCCAAATGGCAAAATAACTTGCCCTACTAAATTTCCTTCACTAAAGCCTTTATAATAGACTTTTCTTATTATAATATCTGGCTACTCTAGCCTTTTGCAATATATGATATGATTGAGAGCTTTGATTCATCAATACTTTCCAATTCCATATTCATTGCTTAATGGTATGGATGGATACCGAGTTCATTTTGAGCAGCCATTTGCAAACACTTCACAGTGAGTTCTACTGGAAGAACTACATCATGTCCATAAGTTAAAGCTTAAGGGGTAATTCCAATGCTTGATCTCTTCGAGGTCCTATAGAGCACAAAAGTATCAAGCAAAAGGTTGTGCCAATCCCTAGGATTGTTCTGCACCATCCTTTGAATTTCCTTTCTAATATATTGTTTGGGGATTCTACTTCACCATCTGATTAAGCATAATAGGGATTAGAATTTATTAATTCAACCCATGCTTTACTGCAAAGGCTTTAACTTGACTTCCTTCAAAGATACTCGCATTATCACTGTAATTGTTTGGGGGGCACCAAATGTATATATTATGTTTTCCAAAAACTCTTGAATTTGAATTTGATCGACACTCTTAAAAGCTCATGTTTCAACCCAATTAGTGAAATAATCAATGGCAACCAATATAAATTTGTGGTCTTGAGATTACGAGGAGTAAATCATTCAAATCATATCCATTGCCCAACCCCAAAAGTGTCAAGGGTTAATGACAAACTGAAGTTCAATAGTTGGTGCGTGTTTTAGCGGTCCAGTTGCTCGACACGGCTCACAATCTTTAGCATAATCAATACACTCTTTAAGTATTGTAGGCCAATAATATCTGTGTCGACACAACAATTGCATTTTAACCCTAGATCGATGAGCTCCACATAAACCTTCATGAACTTTAGCCATGACTCTGAAGACTTCAATTTTGCTCAAGCATCTCAAAAGATTCTTAAATAGATCCTTGACATGCTCCCCATATGGAATAAACACGGGCTATGGCACTGAAAATCTCCATTTACTTGGTTGATTAACAGTTTATAATCCAAAATAGAAACATTGAAAACAAGAAGAATTTCTAGAACCATGATCAAGGCTTCATATTCCGCTTGATTATTGAGCATTCCTCTTCGTTTATTCGAAACCCATATTTCGTTTTGATTCCTTGTGAGATTGAATCACTATGCCTATGCCAACCATTTGCATAGTTTTCGATCCATCAGACCACATAACCCATGGTGAAACATCGATCACATTAATTTCTTGTGATTCGTGCATCTCGAGCGAATTAGGATGGTCCGCTAGGAAATTAGTCAACAGTTGGCCCTTGATAGATTTTTAAGGCACATATTCAAAACATAATTCAGACAACACAATAATTCATTTCCTAATTCTGCCACTAAGTACATGTTGAATCAACATGTACTTAATTACATTTGTTGGCAAAATAACATACGTCACATGCGGTAATAAATAGTACCTCCACTTCTTAATAGCAAATAACAGAGTTAAACATAGCTTTTTGACACTCGAATATCTATATTTACAATCATTCAAGAACCTACTCAAATAGAAGATAGCCTGTTCTTTGCCATTTTTGTTGTCTTGTGCCAGCAATACTCTAATTGAGTCTTCTACCACTGCCAAATACAACTTTAGAGGCTTTCCTTGTACTGGAGGGTTGGCCAAGTATGTCTTGATGGCCTGAAAAGCATCCTCATGCTTGAGTCTCCAATTCGAAGGCCTCGTCTTGCTTTAACTTCAAAAGAGAAGAAAATCCTTTAGTTTTTTCAGCAATATTAGAGAAAAATCGTTGAAGAAAGTTTACTTGACCCAAAAATGTTTGCAATTCTTCCTTTTTTGTAGGGGGCTTTGCTTCAATGATGACTTTGGTTTTGTTTCTATCTATCTGAATTCCCTTCTGGTGTATTAGATACCCCAAGAAATTTCCTACAGACACTCCAAAAACACATTTGAGTGGATTCAATTTTAACTTGTAATATCTCATCGTTTGGAAAGACTTCTTCAAGTTTCCAAATGCTCTTCACATGACTGGGATATGATGACAATGTCATCAATATTACAGTCCATGAAATCACCAATATGTTCATGGAAGATCATACCATGTCTTTCTTAAAATCACTCCTAGAAAAGGGTCAATGAGGTTTGGCCATAGTGGGAAGCTATCACCGTGCTTTATCAGGTCTTTTGAAATTTTAGAGAGGATAGGAGAAATGTCATACCGACTCGCCTTGCCACCACAACTATCGAGAATTTATGATGTGTTTCACGTATCTATGTTTCGCAAGTACAAGCCGAGCCCGTCACATGTGTTGGACTGGACAAGGTTGGATGTTTAAGATGATATTTCGTACGAGAAACAACTGGTGGTGATTCTGAATATGAGGGAACAAGTCTTGCATGAAAAAAGAATTTTGTTATCCAAGGAATTATGGAGGCATCATGGAATTAAAGAAGCTACACGGGAATGAAAGTCTGAGTTTCATTCAAAATATTGGGAGCTATTTTCTTAGCTGTCAATTTTGAAGACGAAATTCTTATACGGAGGAGAGGTTGCAAGGACCATGCCCAGATTTGATTTCTTGATTATGATTATCGATTGTTTTATTTAATTTTGAAGTAAAATTCGTAAATTTTAGAAGTTAGGGACTTAACTGAAGCATGTGTGAGACCACAAAGGGTTATGGTGTGTTTTGCTCTTTTATTAATATAACTATTGGTGTTTTAAATTTATTAGGGTTGCTTAGCATCATATTTAGTTTCTAGAGAGAGAGAGATAGAACTAGTAGACATGCACCTAGACGTTCAAGATTGTGAGAGATGCAACTAGAAACATCATAGATCGAACCGAGTGTTAGTGTGTTCGCGTCAAGAAATAGAGGAATCGTTGCATTCTTGATGTTGTAGATTCACCGTCTCGTGGTAGGATTCTAGTTAAAACTTGATTTAATGTTATTCAAAGTGTTCCATGTTGTTATTGGTGTTAAGGATAGGTTATGTGATGTTGTTCATGGATCAAAAGGTTAGGTATTAGAATTTTCTCACAAAAAATGTGATGTTTCTCGCATACTTTGCTATTTGTCATGTGCAAGGGCTTATTGGTCAGGGTAGAGGTCTGATCGTTCAGGATGTATAAACCAAAATTTTCTAGTAGCTTAATCTGACCGATGAGAGTGAGATAGTGATTGTTCAGGATATGAACCAAAACATTCTAGTAGCCAAACCAGACCGGTCAGGGTTCTAAGGCAACCGGTCAGGATGAGTTTTTAATTTTAAAACAGTGGCCAAACCAGATTGGTCAGGATGTATTTTCCAAACAAAATAGTGATCAAATCTAACCAGTCAAGATTATCCCACAACCAGTCAGGGATGTATATTGACCGGTCAGCCTTGCTTGGAATTTTATTTTCTGAAAGCTCTTTAACATTTTGAAACTCCATGGAGTTGCCTTATTAAGATTTTGGCTACTAAGTGAATGTCTTGGGCATACGGTGGATGTTGATTATGGTCCGATGTTATTTCATTTGCATAGTTTAGTTGAGAGAGTATGGTTCATGTGCATGATAGGTGTCGTTGTGATAATTACTCCTACTAGTCTTCATGGGCTCCATGGATTGTTGTCAGTGAAAGGCCGTAGAATCTACTAGTCTCCATAGTTGACTTGGATAGCTATCGATGAAAGTCCATAAAAACATACAGGTCCTCATGACTATCACGGGTTGCCATCGGTGAAAGGCCATAAAAACATAACTGTAGTAATGTGGATGAGATGGCAGGTTGCATGGCCTCATAATGTTATTGTTGTCTCATATTGGTAGACAGGATAATTTGTTAAGTGTTGCAATGATATATATTGAATATCTTTAAGCCATGTTTTATCTAGCATCTTATACAAATTTTGGCTTATGTTTATTGTGAAACCCTTTTACAGGATAGATATTGAGCCCCCAGGATAAAGTTTTGAGTTGAGTTGCATAGTATAAGATTTATGTTTCCATTACGTTAGACTTGTTATGTTGGACATTTGTGGGTTCTTTTATGATTATTTCTGTTATTTGTGTTGACAATGGATGTAATTGGAGGTTTATTTATGAGATTTTAATTTATTTTTATGGAATCGTGTTTGACTTTATGTTACTCATTTCATGCCTCGGAGTTGGAGTGTGACAACACCACTCGCGAAGTAGCTTGAAAGACGTGGGGAGAGTGGCTACCAAGGAACACCTAGAAAATGACAACATGCATGGAGATATGGACTTTCTTTTAGGCCAAAGCCTTGAAAGGAGGGATGCATAGTGTATATGGGAGTCCATGCACAAACTATTCATAATCAGTTACATAGCTAAGCAAGTATAAATATCCATTGAAGGCTTTAGAAGAAAGAGTCCTAGAACTGAACAAAGCACTTTCAATTATCTTTGTTGACCAACACTTCATTTATCCTTTACTTTCCAACACTTATGTTTTCCCGTAGGAGCAACCATTAATGTAGCCAGGAGTGGAAGTAATTTAATCTGGTTCATAGGTCACTTTGTTACTTGTTACTTCATCAGTTATAGTTGGGTTTAATTCTTGTTAATTTAAGCTTTATTTTCTTTTGAGTTGATCCTTTGTATTCATAATTTTGGCAATTATCGAAAAAGTCCTCTTGATTGAGGCAAGAAACCAATAAACACAATTTCCTGTGCGTATATTTAGCTTGGTAGTTCTTTTAAAGTCGAGTTGGTCCTTGCTAGCACCCTCACTTTTGCTATTTTACTCATAGTATCAAATTAAGCCATACAGAGATGACCCGCTTTAGTCCTTCAAATGGACTGGAGGGTCCAGTTGAAGAACTTTGCTGATTGGTGTCTTTTACTTCTTAGAGTTCGTCAAAAATATCAATTACTCCAGAAGTCACATTGATTGAATATCGATTTATATAATCTCATAATACATTTATCTTGTAAATATAATATTGCAACATTGGATCGAAAACTATTTATTCCGTTTCTTCCAAGATACATGTGTTACGAAGTTATATCAACAATATACAAGTAATATAGTTTTTAACATGATTATTGTTCTCCACGGGCCCTAAAAAGTGAACGGACTTAAGTATAAGACATGATTGGAAAAGATCTTAAAAAGGGCTTGAATTGGACCCAACACTCCATGTGAAAGACAAGAGAAGATCCATCTCATTTCTCTAAAAGGTAAATGTACAAAGTTCTATTTCTCTATATCAAAATAACCATTGAAAAAAAATGGCTCCTAAGAATACGTCATTATATTTTTGTAACTCGATATTTGGCCCAATTGACGGGATAATTTAGAGATTAATTTCACTATTTACTAATTGATACTCGATTAAAGTTGGAAAAAAATCTTATATGACTGAACCAATGGAAGAAAAGAAGCATGCACGTAGAAATCTAACCCCAACCAAAGACATCATAACGTCCTTTTCGCTGCATAAATATCATTTCCAATACTCGGGTGTTAAAGAATAACTAGCAATAATCCGTGCTATACACGAAATTTGTAAAATTAAATGATGAATATTTCATGATGTCATTCTATATTTATCTTAAAAGTGTAACAATAAATTCCTACTACAAAAATACAATGTAAAGCTCATAGTTTTCATAGTATGTATAACTTGGAACATCTTCAATATTTTATTCTAAACCCAGATTCTTAAAGTGAGGTATTTAAATTAATATTTCAAGGACTAAATTAATTGATCAAGTATTCATTCAATCTCACCTCTCGGAAAATAAGATAAAACATTAAAAGTTAAGAACTGGAATAGTTTAAAGTAATTAAAATTAACTTTTGAAAAGAGGTTGTCTAATTATCAATTATTCCATCACTATTTCACGCCAAAGTTAGTCTTATGTTTTTTTGAGTAGAGGAACAAAACAAATAATAATTTTAGAAAGTGAATAATTTAATGCTATCTGCAATGTTTATCTACCTATACTACAAAAATAGAAATTAACTTAATATCTAAAAATTTGCAATTAGTAAAACAACATGATATTTGTTAGTTGGATATATATTAGTTGACAATAAATTATAAAATGTCTACTTGAAAATCTACTTAAGAAGCATATAAAATTTATAATTAAGAATCTAAATATGAGTTATTGTTGTATTATTATGTGCAAATATAGGTATCATATTATGAGTCTTATGAAGGCCTGCAAAACCAAAAATTCAAACAAAAATTTTTGCTATATGACAACAAAAAATAACTAACAAATATTTGTTACATTACTTACTTACGTTATTGAAAATCATCAATATTCGAAAATATCAAAAATAATGATGTAAAAAAATATTTTAGAATTTCCAAGATTTAAAAATTCAAAAGAAATATGTGAAGAATAAATTAAGTTATCTATTTATAAATTTCAATTTCAGTAGTCTATTTAACTAACATAATTGTGTGTTAAATTGTTGAATTTATTTATGTATCCTCTGTCATTTGAATTTATTTCTTATTTTGATACAATTTAATATTTTAATGATTAGATCACATCATGAAATATAAAATGTAAATGGTGTTGTTGAAACATGTCACATTATTGCATTAAGGTAAGATTGGATAGCAAATATAAGCAATATAGGATAAGCAAAATCATGTAACGGAAAATTCAAATTTAAAAACTTTCACAATTAAAGAATGGAAAATAAAAATAAAGTATTTTGTTTATGTATTCAAAACTTGACTCTCATTCCATAAATCAAGGAATGTACAAATACAATTTTTTGAATCCTATATTATCTTATTGTTTGAATCACGTTGAGACCATAATATGTCATGTATAGCGGCTCAACGTGTTTTAATTTGGTATTCATGTGGTGAATAATCGTCATTTTTACTCGATAATACACGTTTGGTAGTTCTAATCCTTTTGCAAGTTTTTCATGTGAAAGGGTGTTCGGTGATGGTATTTTGAGTATCTGAATGTTCCAAAGTGATCACGACACTTCGGGGTTGAATTGAGTGCGAAGAGATAAAGTGTCGAAGGTCCGAGGGCATGCAATGCAAAGTCCAGAGAAGAAAGTAATTGAAGTTCTAAGAAGGTAGCCTGGTGACTAGATCATCAGGTCAGGACCAGCCTAACTAGTCAGGCTTAAGGAGAAAAAACCAGTAGGTAAGCCTGACTAGTCAGGCCAACCAGTCCGGAGCTGAAGTAAGAAGGCCTGACCTTATGGTTGATCAGGTCACCTCATCCAGTTAGGCCAAAGAAGACAACAATTTCAATACCTAGGCCTGGCTGGTCAAGGTTACTGTCTGACCGATCAAGCATGCCCGAATTCTAGATTTTTAATTCTTTTCTTTATTTTGTTTTTACTTAATGTTATCTTGTTTGCTTATTCTTTAAGGTTTAGTTTCTTTAATCACTTAGGGTTTCCATATTTAAGGCCATATGAGGCTTAGATCAAAACAATCACGTTTTTCTTTAGCCTAGTTTATCTTCTAATTTTTAATTACAACTTTCAATTACAGCAGTTCTTTGAGTTTTTGAGATTTGCAGCAGTATTTTTTATTGAAATTCTTTATTTTCAATGCCTTTGTAAGATCTATTTGATTTTATCCATAATTTTCATTCTGGTGAGATGTTTTTCATAATTTTTATTGTTCTCTTCATTATACGCTAGGCTAAATCTCTTAGGAAATATCCTAGGATGATGTTAATCTGATGATCTAGGTTTTCAACATTTTCTCAAATATTTTCAATGTTTGTTTAAAAATTGATTCAAGTTCTTGTTTTCGAACCAAATAGGGTGTTAAAGTCTCGATCAATTGTCAACATTAATTTGTTACATATTATCACTTGGCTCAATGTCCTCATACATTTTGAGTTATTGTCCACGAACAAGAATTAATTTGAGAATACATCTTTCAGATTTTAATTATATTTGATTGCAAAATCCTCCGATCAAGATCCTCTCACCTAAATTCTTGATTGAGTTATAAAAGGAAAGATGTTGATTACCAAAATTTAGGTTGAACGGATTCCGAAGATATAACTTGCTTCCTTAATTTGATAAACTTTCCTTCTTAGTTTATTTGCAATGTTTATATTTAAACTGTTTTCAAAATTGAGGTTAGCGTTTGAAACGTTATAGTTACAAGTTTTCATAATATCATTCCTTCTTGTTCTTCGTGGATTGATACTTTGACTTGTCACTCTACTGAATTTTTACATTCTTGAGGCGATGATCAGTTTCAAAATAAATATTGATTGAATTGATGTATGAATGACATTATTTTTGTCGGCCAATCATATTTTTGGCGTCGATGCTGGGGAACAATTAAGGCAAGGTAGGTGAATTTATAGTTGTTTAAATTTTTTTTTCCTTGTTATCTATCTTTATTGGGGAGAGAATTTTTGTGCATGAGCATTTAGACTTGAGACCAAGCCAATCGTCTTATTCGAACTGAAAATCTCTCCAACAACGCGATGGCTTCCAATGATGGGCCAACGATATTCCACCATCGCAGCCACGACGACGACGGATCATGTGGAATTATTTACAACCAACATGCATGACCACACCCTCATGTTTCACTGTGCCCAAAGGGCTGCCGAATGAAAATCAATTCCATGTTAAACCTAATATGCTAAATATGCTGCCCCACTTTTCATGGGATAGAATCAAAAAATCCTTACCTACATGTCTGCGAATTCGAAGAGGTGGTCAGTACTTTTACGAATATTGTTGCACAAATCAAGATGGTTCAAATGAGGCTTTTACTATTTTTACTAAAAGATAAAGTCAAAAGCTAGTTTCTTATTCCAAAATCTCATTCGGTGCCAACTTGGATTGCAATGTAAGTTGAGTTTCTGAAGAAACATTTCCTAATACATTGGAGCACTGCTTCGAAGAAGTAGCTATGAAATTTTACTCGACAACCCAACAAAACTTTTTGTGACTGTTGGGAAAGGTATCGAGAATATCTGCTTGTCATCCCACACATGGATATGAGGATTGGTAGATCGCTAGCTTTTTCTATAAGGGCATCTTAGCCCAAAATCGCATGCAAGGGAGAATTTTTAAATAAGGAACCATGGAGTACTTGAACGGCCTAGTAGAGAACAATCATTCGTGGGATTACATTGATCCCCATGAACATTCATATAAACCACCCACTACCTAGGTCGGTCCCGGTAAGTATATATTGCAAGAGGAAGATGACCTCAACCAAAAGCTTGAGCTGCTGGCTCAAAGAATGGATGAACCTGAAATAAATAAGATTAACAAGGTCTCTTCCATCTCCAAGTCAGAAGAATTGTGTGTGTAAAATGTCGGGGCATCCTACTCAAGAGTGCACCACCATATCTATTTTCAAAGAGGTATTACATGGTATCGACCTAGCTGAAGTACATGCCCTTCATCAAGGGCAACAGTTTAATAATTTTCCATATTCCAACACCTACACTCCATGGTGGAGGAACCATCTAAATTTCAGTTGGCGAAATAATAATGTGCGTGGACCACCTCCAATCCTATCCAGATTCCACCACGGTATCCACCTAACAATCAGCAATCGTATGCTCCCCAGGGACCTTGTGTGGGTCTCAATGCTTATCACCCACCTCCCAAGCAGAATCTTGAGGAGACAATACATAAAATCATGCAGACACAAGCTAATATCAACACATAGCTTGCATAGGCCCTTGGTGACATTTGTGCCAACTAGTTACCGTGACTGCATCTTTGGGGGTCTTGAAACAAGAGAAGCGCATGTTTCCTACCCAACCACAACCAAGCCCTCAAGAAAAACATTTTGTGAGTAGGTCATCCGTGAAAAATTCTAATATTGAACAGGTGAAGTCTATCACTACATTGAGGGGCGATAAAGAGGTGGACAAAACCATCCTACCCAATTTTGCACCCCCTCAAGTCCCCACATCCACTTTTCAGTCAGTGGGACCAAAAAATGGTAAGCCAAATACGTCTACCCCAATGGTCTCCATTTGTCATTTTCCAACACCATTCCCACAGATACTATGGGTGCATGCCAGACCTACCAATTATGTTGAGATATATGGGGTATTTAAACAGGTAAAGGTGAACATTTCACTACTTGATGCCATAAAGCATATACCTTCTTATGCAAAGTTTCTAAACAACTTGTACATTGTCAAGAACAAGCATCACTTTCAAAAGAAGGTATTTCTAACTCAATAGGTAAGTTCCATAATTCAAACCTCCGTGGTGCCAAAGTATAAGGACCCTGGTTGTCTCATTATTGCCATTCAAATTGGGGGAGAAAAGGTAGAGAAAGATCTACTAGACTTGGGGACTAGTGTTAATTTGATGCCATACTCTGTGTATGTACAACTTGAATTGGGAAATATGAAACCAAACTTGGTGACCCTACAATTGGTTGATCGTAGTTTGTAGGTGCCGAGGGAAGTTACAGAGGATGTTTTGGTACAAGAAGATAACTTTGTCTATTATGTTGACCATGTTGTTCTAGATATTGGCCCTTGCTCTAGCACCAAATCTCAAACACCGATAATACATGGATGACCTTTCTTGTCCACATCCGATGTCGTGATACATTGTCGCAATGGGTTGCTAAAAATGACTTTTGGAAACATGACCCTCGAACTGAATGATTTTAATGTAGTGAGTCAAGTGAGCGAGGATGAAAAAATAAGTAATGTGAGCTTTATCGATATATTAGATCCGAAACTTGTAGACTCTCATTTAGTCCTTGATCTTGTTGAAGGTTGCTTCACCGCTAGTGATGAGGTGGACTATCTTTATTCTCTCCTAGGAAAAGAAGAGGTCTTGGGCACATAAAATGGAGAGCCCATTGTTGACAAGTTACCTCTAGATAAACCACACACTCTCCTGTCCACTGTCCACTGTCCAATCACCACCTTTAGAACTCCATCTTTCTCCTGAACCATCGCCGAACTCTTCTCCTATTGATACTAGGACTTATTCTATTGTGCTTTTTTCCATTCTAGAGGATCCTCGGGGAGGTAAGTTATTAGAGGTTGTGAGCAAAAATAAGCAAGTTCATACTCGACATCTCAGAATGGACCACTTCTCTCCATCCATCATTGATCACTTCTTTGAGAGAGATGATTGCCACTAAAGTTTTTACACTATGGTCTTTATGGTTGATCAAACATAGCTGAATGTTCCCTACCCATTTGGGACTATTTCAAAAAAAAATTTGAGTCTGATTTACTTGGATGGTGTACATGGTCTCACAATTAATATTTTTTTATTTAGTTGTGCTTTGTAGGAAACCCAAACACTGGCAAAATATTTGGTTGATCCTGTTTATTCAGATCGGTGAGCTTTTATGAAGTCTAGGAGATTATAAATCCATAGAGCTTGAGATACCTCTAGTGTTCGCTGTGCTCAAACAACATCTGACGATCTAGTATAGCCACTTGTTTAAAACTAAATATGCAATATCTAAGAGATTGGGTCTGACGGCAGGCGCATATTTAGCAGCGAGAAATCCGTCTGAACCATCTAACTTAAATGGCTAATTTCATAGAGATTGCTTCATAAACAGAATAATGAGTAAGGAATTTGGTAACTCGAAAGAAAGTGATAGCCTATTAGGTGATGACACGACTTCTCAAGATATTATTGAATCGTATGCATACTGTCCTTCCAACAAATAGGAAAACATAGTTTTCGATTAGGGAGAAAAATAGAACTCCTGCCTTTTGCGTGACGAAAATGGTGAATTTTTTTTTTTTTTTCTTTTATACATGTTGTGTTGTTTACCCTAACATTTGCAGGTTGCATTGTCCAAGTTGGGGGGTCCATGCTTCCCACATTCCACCATGTAGGTACTATCGTTCCCTCCTTATGCTTTATAATTGATGCGTCTTTGTGCAGTGAGGACACCACACATATCAAGTTGGGGGAGTAACTAGTCCCTATGACAGGCCTGGTTGTCAATTTTGGTTACATTTTAACTTTTTTTAGTATCTGTGTTTGAGTCAATCTTGCTTTGTGTCAGTCATGAGTTAATATGCATGTGCCAAGAAAAATGAATGAGAGTCTTGTATCAATGAACTTCAATGAGCTACATTTATTCTATCCACTCAAGTCCGAACTATTTTGAACACTATTGAGTTAGCATGTGTGTGTGAATTAATTGATTTGTGTGAGTGGAGATTTGTGTACACCCCCCCCCCCCCCCCCAAAAAAAAGTAAAAAAATTGTACTCTTCATTTCTTGCTTTTATTGAACGACATATTTTGCTCATTTGGCATAACACATGAATCATTCTGAAATCTTTCGAACACGTGAAAAAGGATACTATACCATCATTCTTTGATTAAACCACTTATGAATTCCCTAGACCATGAATTTGAGCTGAGTTTGAATTCAATTTTTTTAAAAAAATAGCCTAAGAAATCGGATGATATAAGGATGGAGGGGAACAGAGATGTGAGTGCAATATCCATATGGTAGCAGAACATAGAATGGTGACCAATCAGGGCCAAAAAAAAAAAAAAAATTCCAGTTTGGCTATGCTTCCAATTAGGATTGTGGACCAAAGTGAGATAGTGATGAAACCCGACTGATCATGCCATCTATCTAACTGATCAAGACGGGTTAAAATTCAAAAAAATTGTCAAAAGTAAAAAAGAACTCTGTGACTTCTCAGGTACACCATGCGATATCAAGAAAGAGAGAAAGCAAGAATTGAATAGTCTCCATCCAATTTTTGCAGGAACCGAGTCCTAAGACTTGCATCTAATCATCAAATCGAGCCTTCTCAAGCAGCCATATGAGTTCCAAATTTTAGAGGAACAAACACCAAAAACGTTAATCAGGAGGGTCGAATATTGTGTGAAAGAGCTGAACAGTCGTGAACGTTGTATTTTTCTGGGAGGTATCGAAAATGGAAACAGTGAGTAGGGAGTAATTGTGAGCAATTGACAGGGGTAGTTAGGACATAGTACCAGCCACTGGGTAGTTAACCCAAGCCAGTATAGACCGTTGTTGTGAAATTTTAATGTACTCGCAAGCGCACGAATCGTACCAAAGTATAGTAATGCAAGAGCGAGGTCGAATCCACAGGGACTTGTGATTTTTTTTTTAAGAATACTAAATAAATCGAATCGATTGAACCCTAACCTAGTTGACAAAAGTTATAATTTTTTTTATTTCTAAAATAATTAAACAAGCGAAGACAAAATAACTTAACGACTTTAAAAATCAAATATTCGAAGAGAAACAATCCGAATCAAGTGTTGAGAAAATTAACTAA
>JABCMJ010017229.1:0-14130 GCA_014822125.1 Arbutus unedo
TTTACCGTAACACATTTTTAAACATTAAAATAGGGCGGGTCCTCACAAAATATGCATGAGAGTACTTTGAGGTATTAACTACGAGCCTTTGGAATTCTTGTGAATTTAGAAAATCAACAAGTTAGAATATGGATAAATAAGCCGAGGTTTACGACTCACTTTGATTTTCTTAGTTTTAAGCATTAAAGAATGATGTTATGTGGTTATAGGGAACGGGCCTTTGGTTGGCAAGAAACAAACTTATCTTCACCGGGAAGAAGTTGTTGACTGGGCCATTGGGGATCTGATCAAAATTAGGGCAGCAACTTGGGTTAAGCTCAAACTGAACGTCAAATTCTACACAGCAGATGAAATCGTCAGAGGACTAGATTTGATCCGAATTCTAAAGAGAGATGTTATAGGTTCAAAAGTTGGTAATTAGGCAGGAAGAATGTTGTAATTGATTTTGTTCCACTCACTGTTGGCATCTTGCCAACTTTCCCTTTTAAGGGTTCCTTGTGTCTTCTGTAGATCCCGGTCCTACTTTTGGTTCCGGTTCTCGCTGGTTTAATGTAATTTTTGCTTAGCAAAAAAAAAAAAAAAATGGGCATTGACGGCAATAATTGGTTAGGTGATACCACACGTGATTTTAACAAGGTGATCAGTTCAAGTATATAATTTTACATGTAATTTGGTTATAATATGTCAGGTATGCAATACTTTGATAAATATGGAGTAATTAAACATGAAATTTCATGAAAATCATGCCTAATGTGAATGATTTATACTTCGATGAAGTTAAATTAAACGATGAACTTACTATGGTTAAATTTGTTTTTCTTTAAGTTCAACGGTGCCCCGTCCACTAAGATAATAGAATATAGTGAGGTGACGAAATATGGATGGAACCATGACCAATGTGGTAAAATGGATGACGTCATGCCAAGTTATGCTTGCGCACGAGGGGAATCGCTCCCATCTACGAATAATTGATGACCATTGGACTAGATGTAAAGAGGCAAACTTCATGCGCTTAGTTTGAATATGTACACATGAAAACTCTAGTATTGTTGATCACGGTAATATGAGATCCATTATAAAAATTTGTAATTTCGGCCAAACTTATATAAAATAAATCATAAATGTTGATTCTCTTGTACTCGTGTTTAGATGATTCTATGACATACTTGTAACGTTTTACATTTGAATTCATACTAGTTTTGCTAATGAATGTTGTCATATAACATGTCAGGACACAGAAAGTAAGACCATAAGTCTTAAGAAGACATCGATCGCTACTTGTATTTCTTTTGATTGGTACCTTTTGTAGTATATCGTACATGGTTTTTTGGGATCACCCAAGGAGACTTGTATTTTGAATGTTGTATAATACTTTGGGATGCATGTGTTTATGTTACGCACGTTCCTTGGGATAAGATAATGTTAACCTCACATGTTTAACGCGTATTCTGTAAATTTAGTGGTTTTACCATATCATTGTTTAACTGTTCGTAAAAGTTCTATAACCTAAATTATAGGAGGCTTCAATGAGTTCTGTTCACTGGTTAGTCATTAACCCATGTTATATCGGAACAGGTCGTGATAGAGTTGGTAGAAAGTGACTCCCATAGTCTTTATCTTTGACTTTTAATCTTTCATGGTTATTATGACACTAAATATTAGGTTTTTATTTTATTTTGGCCATCTTTTAAAACTTTATCAAACTTTAAATTTAGGATATTTTTAGCATGTTAATCAGTTCAACTGCTGCTTTTGGCGTATTTACCCTCTGTTTTGCAATTGGGTCAGTCTTAACTTGGTATTTTGGGTCAGTGGCAATTTTTGGTCAATTTTGTACTAGAAAATTTGGAGTATATAATATTAATGGTTTCGATTTGGTCTACGTTTTAAGTTTATATTGAATGCTATTCTCTTTCTTTTTGGGGCATGGAATATTCGTGGTTTTAATGAATATTTGCGGCAATGACCACCACCCGCAACCAATACCACCGCCACACTAACCATCAACCACCACTAACTACCACTGCCACCCACCACTAACCACCACATTAATCGCCACCGATATTAACCACTGCACTAACCGTCATCCGCCACTAACCACAAACCGCCACCATACTAACCACCACCACTTGTCCACCATCGTCACCAGCCATCACTGTTCCAACCACTATTTCACCCCTCCGACCACGACCACCACCACGCCTACAACATCAGGAGGACTTTGGTGTGTCGCAAGCCCTATGGAGAGCTAATTTGAAAAATCAATAAATTTCAAGTTTCAACTCGTTGTGCAAATCAAACAAATTAATTATTTAAGTACTTAAATTTCAATAAATTACAAATAATTTTTATGTTTAACAAATTTAATATTTAATTTTTAGTGCTTAATTTTTCATTTTAAGTTTTCTGCCTTTCAATTTTATCAAATGGCACCTAAGTTTAGAAATCCCATTTCGGCGGAAGGCGAAACCTTCCATTTTGACTTCTCCGGAACAATACTTCCCTGATCGTAAAAGTCGCCGAATCGGATAGGACAGATCCCCAGAGAAGGAAGATTATACAGAGAGAAATGGTGGAAGTAGAGAAATCGTCAGCGGCCTTAGAAGAGCCAACTAGCAGCATTCCCAGGGCACCAATCGCCGACGGTGAAGAGCCGGCCGAAGAAAGCGACATAGTCGCCGACACGTTGCCGACGACAGCGGTAGTCGCTCAACCGCACCCTTGGAGCACTCATGGACGTTCTGGTTCGACAATCCCTCCGCGAAGTCCAAGCAAGCCTTTTGGGGCAGTTCTATTCGCCCTGTCTAAACTTTCTCCACCGTCGAAGAGTTCTGGAGGTATACCCTTTACTTATAAACGTTTGTGTATATCAGAATTCATGTATTATTTACGTGCGCGAGTCTACCTTACGAATTGTTACCATTAGTGCGAGTTATGATCTCATAGATTCATCTGTTTTATCTCCATTTCGGTTACCAGGGACATCTCTGTGCGTGTGTGTACTATTTGCTTTGTATTCATGTCGATATAAACAATTAACTTTCGAACATTTGTGGGAGTCACGATCTTTTATGTTCATCTGCCTTATCTTAATTTCGCCTTGGGTTTAGTAGCTCTATTTGTGTAGGATTACCATTTGGGTGTATATACTATAGTAATTATGAATTCTCCCGGCAGTGATGATTCTATCTGATTTATCTGGTTTTCTGTAGGCCCTAAACTATCACTGTGAATGAATCAGTTTAACCCCCTTAAGTATTGAAGTGCATCACTAACCTCCATTCTGTTAGGCTTCCGTTACATGGTTAAACAGTAAAGCGTTTTTGGAGGGAAAAACCCAAAATTACAACTGAAAATGCCCTTATCTTGGAGGGAAACATCCCACTGCCCTTATTACCCATCTCCTTCCACTCCCTGTAAATTTTACCTGGTGGTTCTCTTCCCTCCTTTCATTCTCTTCCATCTCTCAACCATGGCCTTCAATAGCCGAAGATCCAACAGTAGTTTTTGGACCGCAGCCCATGGAGAAGTGTTGTGTTAGCGCGGATTTAAAGCTCTATTGTGAACTTGCGACAGTAAACAATCCAGGATTGAGATTCTTGGGTTGTGTAAACGATAAGGTAAGTATAAACATTTTATAAGTACGTATGAGATGTAGTGAATCCTAAAATTAGTTTTTTTATTTTTGTAGAGAGAATCATAGCAATTTCTTAGCTTGGGTAGATCCATCCACTTGTGATAGGGGAAGAGAATACGCGAAAATCACAAACGCCAAGAAGGAAGAATTAGAGAGAAAACAAGAGGAGCTACTAATGATCAATGGATGTTTGCAAAAAGAGAACGAAGATCTATTGGCCAAGGTGTTGGATTTGTTGAAGCAGAACGAGAATCTAGAAAAGAAAATGGCAGTACTAAAAAGGAAGATGGGTGTTATTTTGCTAGTGTTGTTTGTGTTAAGCATGTCTGTGATTAGTACCAAAAATGGACTAAAGAAACCCGTGTTCTTGTACCTCCTATGAATGTAACTTATGTATGTAACTCCAACTTAATGATAATCTGTTTTACAATGTGTCTTACTGGACTTAAGGAATGGAACCTCCAATGAAAGGTTAAACATGCAACTGTTACATTATAACATGATTCCGACTGTGTTACTAGATTTACTGAACCGCAAGTAGATCAAACTTGCAAAGACCGCGTGGAAGAAATAACTTTTATATTATAACGCTAATTATTCCAGTTCACCATTCCAGAATCTTAAACATGCAACCAGTGCACAATCCAGTACCCAATCTCAGAAGCTTAACCATGACAAATAAGGTTTAAACACGCAACCATAACCAAAATGCTGAAGTTAAATACACAAAAGGTTAAATATTGTAGTTAACAACCCCGTGACATGTTTCATCCCAACAAGCAATTGTTCTGAAGACAAAACACAGAAAACACCTATGAAGCATTGATACTCTGAAACTAGTCACGTTCGGGTATCGAATACGTATTGGATATCGATATGAGCCCGATATCTATTGAATAGGGAAAAAATGTATCCAACACTAAAATTAAATCATTTTAACTTTGGATATGTGTCGAATAATAGTGGATACTTTAGGATACGGCAGGATACTTTTGAGATACGATGGGGTTAAAAATTAAAAATATTAAAAAATAGGCCATAAATATAAGGTGTAAATACATCTTTACATATGCGATATACATCTTTTGCTTATTTCGATAGAGAGAGGTAAAAAAAGCCCTAGACCACTAAAGACTTCATCGTTGGACGTGACATCGCTATTGAGAAGTTTTCCATTTCAGGTTCAATCTCTCTCTCTCTCTCTTTCTGAATATTTTGACGAAGACAGAGCGAAGAATGAATATTTTGGCGTGATGTTGGGGCTTGATCTTCAAAGGACGAGTCATCATTTTTTTCTTGATCCTACAATAGATTACTGCTCGAAGGACTCTCGTCATCATTTGTTTCTATGAAAACACTAATTTTCTTATATAGATATGAACTTCTCAACTAATATGAAAACTCTTGAGGGTGCCAGAAGTATACTTGAAATTGCAAGGCCTGATGAGCCGGATATGGAAGCCATGATGTTCATCGATAAAGGCGAAGGGAATGCAATTGAAGTTGATATGAGTAGAAATTAATAAAAATTATCACTTCTTAGTTTGGACTTGGTAGTAGTTTTGGTGAAAATTGACATGGGCTAAATGCTTGGTATAATGGTATTAGCAATTCAACTATTTTTCTATTTCTTTTGGGTCATTTTTATACGTAGTACATGACCAACAATTATTAAAAAAATGACATTAATGTTTACAGATGTATCCCCAACATATCTATATCCAATTTTTTTAAAGTTTTTTCGTATCGTCGCATCTATATGGTGTCTTATCTATATAATGAATCTGTGCTTCAAAGGAAATCAAGTACTGTTTTTGAGTGTTTGTTTTCTCTATGGTGTTCCTTGATGATGGTGTTGTGCCTTTCCCACCAGACTTTTTTGGGGTTGATCTTTCAGTTCCAGAAAATGAAATTAATGAAGTTGGAGGGCTTTGACCTATTGCCTGAAATTCAAGAATATGTGGTAAGAACCAAGACTAGTACATGGTAAAGTCAGTCATGTTTCCTGAAAATTAAAAAAATAGAGGAGGTAAATCGCTAGTAATTTGGGTTAGATATCATTAAAGTAAGGCTAGTACATAGTAAAGTCAAAATATGGGACCACATCCATATATAACGGATTGCAAGTGTGACCACTTCAGGAACTCAATGATTAAGCCAAAAAGTAATGATAACCGTGCAAATCAACTTATCAATGCAATAAAGAGCCCCAATTTTACAGATTCATGCGAGTCTTAAAAAATCCCCAATTTTCAAACCCTAACTTTGCAACTGTGTTGAAAGCATTTACTATGATCATGTATGGATTTAGGCACTTGACAATGTAGGAAAATAAAGACTTCTTAGTGAGAAATCATGCCAGAGACTGTTACTAACTTTGAAAGCTTCTACGATTTTAGAAAACTTCTGAGGCTAGCAGTCCAATCGTTTCATCACTACGGCAGGTTGCACTACTTGTGAACAATATTTGGGTGTTGATTGCTTAGATAGATGATTGATCAGAAATTTTGAACTGTTTAGACCAAAAAAATAATGTGTTGTTCGTGTTCTGTTTCGTGTAGAACATAAATTACAAAACTAGCTAGCTCTACACCGCTTGAGCTAACCTTTTAATTTTTTGAAGTTCTATTTTGAACGGTAAGCATATTTTTAGTGCTTAAGGGAATTTCTGGCTTCTCGCAACCTCCAGAAATCTGAAAAATTAATTAATTTTTTTACAAAATTGGCCCATTTCTTTTTTTTATGGTTCGTTTGTGCATATTGTTTGGGCCTAGAACAATGAATTATATGTTCACAAAGATATCACTTGCAGCTACCACCTGGAATATTGTCTCACTTAGCATCATTCAATTAGCAATAATCTCGTGCAAAATTACCTAGAGCTCTTGGACATGTCAAATCCCAGTCTTCGAGTCCACCATCTTGAAGTCGAAGAATTGGATGGGGATAAATTGCTTTGATCTAGCATTCTCGATCTTGTACTTCATCCAAGTACTCTAATAATCCCGTGGTGATCTTCTTGACCTGATACACGTCATAGAGTTCAAATAATTTAGAACATAGTTCTTGCACAAGAATTTTGGGTCGTTCCCGACAAGCACTGTAGCCACTGCCGACATATCCTAATCGTTTTCATCAAAGACAAGGCATCCTCTGTCAGAAAGCTTGCAAAGCCTAATATATTTAGGTAAAATAACATTTTTTGTTTTGTTTGCAACTTTTGAAATCCATATCTTGAAATATCTTCATTTTTTCGTGGCTCACCAGAACTAAAGGAACCAAATGAATCGCACTCGATATTGCAACTAGAGCGTTCACATCCACAGGAATACCCCATTAACGGGGATCACCTTGCCACTGCCGTTGTTTGTATTTTTTGGTTGATTTTTAATTTCTGAAATATAGATCAAAATAAGTAAACCAAATCTTAAAAATATAAAGACAGAAATACGCAAAGGAATACCCTAATCTAACAATTCAATAATATATTTTTTTTAAACACAAAAAATACTGCATTTTGTTTTTTCAATTCAATTTTTTCCTCCCCTTCTATGCCGTAATCTGTTTAACAATAAAATCAGAATTACTAATAACGTAAAAAAATAAAAAATAAAACACGCTAATACCAAAAAATAAAAAATAAACACATTTTTTTCCAATATTTCGATCAACACACAAATAGAAGCTCTTTTTTTTTTTTTTCTTACTTTAAGTAATCACAAACAAATCATGAAATTATTTCTTTTCCTTTGTTAAAGAATAAGTCTTGAACTTGCAGAAAATCAGTATCCATACAGTGGTGGAAAGATACAACGTATATATTTCTTCGGGAGAAAAAAAAAAACGAAGCAACATTTTGGAGAAAAAATATAGCGAAAAACAAAAATCTACTATAAATTACATATTTTGTGTTTTGGTCACCGAAAAGTACACAATTGGTGACAAAAATTTTTTGACCAAAGTTTTTTACAGACGTTTTAGTAACTGAATTGTTTTGGTCACGAAAAACTATAGAAATGATTTTGATGGCTAGTATTTGGTCACTGAACGTTTACTTTTGGAGACTAATTATTCTTGGTCACCAAAAATATGTTAAAAATGTGCCAATTTATTTGGCGGGGGAATTTTGAGCGATGCTCAATACATTTAGTGACCATTTGTTCTATCTCAAAAAATAATTCATGCTAAAATCATACTTTTGGTCATCAGGTTCTGTGACTGACCATGTTTTGGTCACGAAAAATGACACAATTGGTGTACAAAATTTTATTTTACTTACCAAATACAGGACATTTAGTGACTAGGATATTAGTTGGCCACAGAAAGTTTGGCGCATCGGAATGCATTACAGGTGATCCAATCATGCAGTATTTGATATCTAATGATCTTAGAAAGACAAAAAGTATTAACGGTTCAGATCGGCCATTGTCAAAATTGAGTCGGTAATGAGTTTTAAAATCTATATATTCAACCTAGTTATTTACAATCTACGTTTTGTGCTACAATTGAATATATAGTAACCATGCAACCACAACACAATCATGATGATCGAGACCGTTAATTTTATTGTGTTTATTAATTAAATTATAATTATCAAAATTAAGCTCGATTGGGTTTAAAAAGCTCGTGGATCGGGACACAATTTCATAAAAAAAAAAATTCTGTCATTTCAAGTGTGTAGCGATATCCGAATAACTTTATTCGTGGTACGAATGATATACTCCATAATGCGTAGAAGATAGACAGTTTGGATCGCCAAAACAAAACTCAGGTGGGGCTCGGGTGGTACACTACAAACCTTTATTGCCTCAGAGTGCTAAATGTGATCCGATCATGCGGTATCCGATATCGGATGGTCTCCGTTTTTTATGATGCTGGATGAGTCAGTGAGAAGTTAAATCCTAACGGTTCCGATCAACCATTATATAAATTGGCTCAATATTAACATTTAAAATCTATATGTTCAACCTAGTTCTTTATAAACTAAGTTTTGTGCTGTAGTTGAATATACATTAGCCACGCGACCACAACACAATTTTGATGATCGAGACCGATAATTTATTTTTTGCTTATTAATTAAATTATTTCTATAAAAAATTAGCATGATCATTGGGTTTAAAAAAGCTCATTGATCGTGATATAATTTGATTTTAAAGAAATAAATTTTTATATCCGATCAAGTGTGTAGCAATACACTCTTATCATCATTTTGAGCATGAATGATCTAATACACATAACATAAAAATAAAGATGATCTAATCGCAAAAAATATCTCAAGCGGGGCCCAATTGGTACATCATAAAAATTCAATGCCTTGATATAATGCATTAATCGTATTGTGATGCCAATGTTGCCATTATTTGATTATCCCCGATTTTTGTGCCAATAATGAAACTCATAAGATGGGAAATCTTAATGGTTCATATCGAGCACTAAAAAAAACAAATCCTTGGTGATTATGTTTAGAATTGTTACACAATGAAAGAGGAAGAAATGAAAACAACTAAAGCAGCTAAACAGAGTATTCATTGTTGTGTTGGTTACCAGAAGATGGATTGTTCTTATGTACATAGTTTATATTGAATTATACAGGCTTAGCCTCCTTAGTTCATACATCATGCTGCATTTTTATTCAAATATTAGTTGGTACTACAGTTGTGCAGTCATTGTATTTTTGAAGAAGTTGCTGGAACTAAAGTCGTACGGCCTTCGAAGATTATTATTTTGCTTTATGCTAAGAAAGTAATTTACTTCAAAACTTTTGAGTGGTGTTTTTTTAATTGATTGTACTGGCATTTTTTTAATAATTTGTTGGATTGTATGAATTTTTTTTCATTCGTCAAGCTATTTAAATCTTTCCTTGATTGTACGAAAATATAGTCTTTACTAACCAAATATTTTTCGTGATTAACTTAATTGGTCACTATAGGATACCAATAGTGACCACTTTTTAGTCATTGAAAAAACTCATTTGGTGACCACCACGCATGAGTGACAAACCAACTTGGTCACCGAAAATAATATTCAATGACCATGTCACTAAATGATATGCTTTTGTGACCAAAATATTTTTGGTCACAAACACCTTTATGTGACTAGTGTTAGCTAACTAAAATATTTTTGGTCACAGTTGACTTTTAGAGACTAAATATAGCCTTTTAGTGACTAAATTCTTGGTCACAAAAAGTACTTTTTCTTGTAGTGAGAATTAAAAAACTATAAATCGTGACCAATGTGGACAGACGATGTCCTTAAGACAAACTTACCGTCTCACCAAAGTACTATAGGATATGTCCGATGTTTGTCTTCGGGATATAGCAAATGGAACAACAGTGGCAGCACCACCCAAAATCATATGACGAACTAATAATTGGGTACTCTCTCTCAGAACAAGAAAAATAGAGGTACTAGATATTCTAGAGCTTGAAGAAGGCATACACAAATTTTCATGAAAAGACAAGAAATTGAGCAGTCCAATTTATAGAGACAAATGGGAGACCTTTCAGGTGGATCAAATTGAATTGCTACATCAATTTTGGATTTGAATTCAATTGCACCATTAAGTTGCAAAATTGTTGTAGACTTGAACAGTACTATTACACCAAGACCATGTCCAATTGGAATCGAGCCAAAAAAAATTAATGTTTTTGGAGTGATCATAAGGCTTTGGGACCCCAAGCCCAAGTCAAACCCAGGCCAACCTTCGGCCTAGATAGGTGAGCAGCGACAGCTTTCATGCATGTGATAATTTGGATCAAAGTCCACATTACCTAGGTCCTTCTTTCGGCCTTAGCCTCTGTCCGTTGATGAAGCTGATAGAAAAAAATGAAATTTATAGGCCTATTTAGTTGTGTTTAATAAGTCTTACCACGTTTATCAATTAAAAAGCTTATTTGTTTTATCATCTGATTTGTCTATCTATTGTGATGATTAGCTCTGTATTGTTTGACCTTGGCTCTATATTGTATATTAGTCTTAATATCGCGATATATATCTTCAACCTCTCACAGCTTGGTAGTCTTGGCTTGTCTCGGTTCGTATAGTCTGTGACATTTCACAATATATTAATGTCATATCGCCTAAAAATCTTGTTTGATATCTGGGGAAGACAACCGGAATGCATGGTGATTCACAGGCACCATCATCTATCACGTTTGATGCCCGCGCCACTGTTTTTTGTGCCAAATTATGTCGTTTCTCATAGCGCAATGATCATATCCACAAAATGAGCTCTCCCCTTCTTTTTAAGGTCGATTTTGACAAATTTTCTATCTTGAAGTGGAGGAAATTGTTTCCCTTCAATGCAAACAGAGAGGAATCACACAAACACTACACCCTCATACATGTTTTTATTCAAGTTCAAGCCACATAAACTAAAATTACATGTTGCGTCTCTCTTACATTGAATTCCCACACTCGGCACAATACACAAGCACACAAACAAACTTACACACATTTTGGATAATTATATCCACACATATTAGACCTCATCAATCACACAACTTCCCAGCGTTTCAATCGAGCTTGAAACTAACAATTTATTCTAAAGATGAGAACACCACACCACTATTTTGTTATTCTTTTCTTTTTAAGATAAGCCCATTAATCGATAGCCATCAAATAGCGTTGTGATCTTCTCCATTTTCAACTCTCCTCATTCTCTCTAAGAACGACTTCCCATCGAGCTTATGAGAAAAGAAATCTTTGATATAGTTTTCCATTCCAACCCTTTTGAATAGTGGAGGGTTTTGTGGGTTTATGAGACTGGCTGCTGGTCCAACCTCTGATTCGAACTTTGCATTAAAAAACATAGCAATTGACATTCTCTCCTTCTCTAAATTCACAGTTGCCCTGTGCTCAATGCTGTTGTAGATACCATTACTCAATATCTACAAAATCACAACAAAGTATATGTCAAAGTATTCTCTCTTATTTTATTTTTGATTAACAATGTATGCAACAAACCTGTAGCATGTCTCCTACATTGACAACAAAGGCATCAGGAAGGAAATGGACAGGAATCCAAATCCCATCTCTTTTGATTTCCAATCCTTGGACATCATTGATTTGGAGAAGTATGGTGATTGCGGACGCATCAGAGTGGGGGGCAAGACCCATCACCATTTCAGGGTGTGGACATGGAGGATAGTATGTCATTCTCACTGATTGCATCCCCTCTTCAAACATCTCCTCTATCTCTCTCTTGTCTATCTTCAGAGCCTTTCCCATCAACCCTAACAATATCATGCCAACCTTTTGCAACTCTAAGATGTAACACTCCAAGCTTTCCCTGCATGGATCCATAATCAAAACAAGATTCTTAAAGAGATACATGTACGTACCTAGAATCATATATATATATATGCGTAAAATGCACTGACCTCTGCTAAGGTTTCTAACAATTGCAGGGATCTCCCCTGTGGTTTGAGAAAGTGTACTCCCCTCCCCTCCCCTGCTTTTTAAAGTATTTCCCCTTCCGTTACTTTTTGTTAGATTTGGTTTTGTTTGTGCTGATGTCACTAGAATATTTTACCTAAATGCCAAAAATACCCTTCCTCATGTCTATAAAAATGACTCACATTCTTCCTAAGACACACATTACTTATTGGTCTCCTCACTTTACTAAAAACTAAACATATGTTTTTTTGTTTTGAGTTAATTTTGTTTTTACAAATGCATTAATTGATTGTTTATTTATTTATCAATGTAATTTTATTTTTTTCAATTATGTATATGTCATCTAGTACCGAAATATAATTGATTGTGTTGTAATTCAGAAATGACAAAAGTAATCTAAAAATATTGTCCATATTGACTTATTTTTCATCTTTATTTTTTTTAGACTTTTGGATAGAATTTTGTACTTTTTAAATTTGTTCTGTCAAGACGAACCAATAATCTATAAAAATTGATACAAAACTGACACGTCAACTTTTTGTAGATTATTGATTCGTCTCGATGAGGAATTTCACAAAAGTAAGAGAACATTAAAACATAATTTTATACTTTTTAGATTTCTTTTGTTAAGACAAACCAATAATTTACAAAAATTTGAGGCAAAATCGATAAATACAAAAAAATCAAACAAAGACCAAAAAAAAAAATTATAAATGAGGAAATTAGGTCGAATTGGGCATAAAGAGTTAGTTCTATTTTTTTTTGCTCCTTTAAGATTTTTTCGCGATGTAAATTCTAACATAAAATTTTTGAGTGTGGGCCTAACTACCTTTTTACTAAGTAAACACCAAAAAAGTGTTAAAGTTCAATTTTTTCAATTTTTTTTTTTATTTTCTAACAATTGAAGGGAAAAAAAATAACAAATTGAGGTTAAATATTACTAAGATGCGCTTTTATATAAAATTAGTTTAGTTGAAAAATAATAAATAAAATTCATGAGTTAAAAATAATATATTGACGAATTGGGATTAATATGTCAAAATAATAATAAATCAAAAACTGCAAAAGAAAAATGGAAAAAAAAAGTTAAAGAAAAGAATATTCTTATTCAATTACTGCCCCCTTGAAAAAATAAAAGTGACTGATATCTCACATTTGAACTCCTTTTGGTTGTACTGTTTGAATTTTAATCTCAAAAAAATTCTAAAAATTCATTGTTGACTAAAAATAATATTATGTTAAGTTTAAAGTTCTAATAAATAAATAAATATTTTGTTAAAATTAAGTTACATCAACTTTTTTTAACAAACTCATGAGAATTGTTTTTTGATATAATAGGCTAAAATATATGTGTGTTTTCTATCAAATAAAATACATATATAGGACAAAAAATGTTGAGATCCAAAAAATCTTTCGTTTTTTAAATTAATGTTCGGAAAATGATTGGACATTGTATTTATGCATAATTAAGTGATTTGGGGCCATTGTGTGATGGAAGGACAGTCATGGGACTTGAAGTTAGCATGCTTGCAATGTAGAGGGAGTAAGTGTAATATATGGGTTCGATTGTGTTTATATCAGATATGCCAAAAATCAAACCCATATAACGTGTACCTCTCTCTCTCTCTACCGTATACTCTCTCTCAAACTCTCCACCAAGATTTCGTACTCTAAGCTTCGATTCCTTCTAGAACCATTCATAACCCGTTGATCTTGGCGTGTATTTGCTTGGAGGAGTTTTGTTTTAAGAGTTTTGTTTTAAAAGTTTTCAACATTTGGATCTAGAGCTTGCTATTGGAGCTTGGATCTTGCATTTTGAAGCTTGAGATAGGGATTTCTAACCTTCTTTGAGTGGTTATGACTTGTTGTGAACCACATTTCATGTCTTGATCATCATTTAGAAAGTTGGATTTCAAACTCCAAATCTGCATACTTCCTTCGTTCTGTTGTTTTTCCCCGACCATCCAGATGGACAGCCCTGTTTTCTGCATTTGATATATTTTGAAATATTACATCTCATCCGGATGGCTCATTTATGCCTGTCCAAACAGCCCTATTTGCTGTATCTCTGGTATTCTGAAATTCTGCATCTCATC